>JADLZK010008946.1:0-71450 GCA_015847255.1 Hyparrhenia diplandra
GGGATGAGTTTGTGGAGGAATTCCATCACTACCATGTTCCAGATGGAATTATTCGTAGTAAGGCAGAGGAATTCCGCAACATTCAACAATGCGCCATGACCGTCCCACAGTATATCCGTTGGTTCATGAAGCTTGCACGCTATGCGCCAAGCGAAGTGGACACCGAGAAGAAGAAGATGGAGTGCTTCACTAGGGGACTCAACTCCGCCCTTAGAGAACAAGTAGCCGGCCATGAGTATACTAGTTTCAACGTGATGATGAACAAGACCATCATCATGGAAGAAGAGAAGATGATGACGGAACGCGAGAGGAAGCGCAAGATGATTATCACAGGAGAACGTCACCAAGAGAAATTCCAGAGGAACCGCACCTACAATAGTGCAACCCCAAGGTTCCAACCTACTATGCAGTTCCGTGCACCAGGAAACCACTACTCCCAAGCTAGCAACAATAATTACAACAACAATAGCTACCACAACAACTATAATTATCGCAACAACAACCCTATCAGCAGCAACAACTTTTGGAACAGCAACGCTAGCAACGGCAACTTTGACAAAGGAAGGAATAGCCTAGGATAGGAAACTTGCTACGGGTGCCGTCAACCTAGACACCAACAATGCCCCCGCCCCCTCTGTTGCCAGCAATAGGACCGCCACCTCTGGAGTAAATTGCAATGCCCTTCCGAACTCTGGCGCACCAAGAAGGAATGCCCCAAGTTTTGGTCAAGGCCGAGTGAACCACGTGAACGCGGAAGACATACAGGCAGCCCCTGACGCTGTGTACGGTGACTTTATCATAAACTCTACTCCTGCAACCGTGTTATTCGACTCCGGTGCTTGTTTCCGACAATAAATTGAGAACGGTGTTATTATCCGCCCCTCTTTTAATCCGCACCCCAGGAGCCGTAATGCGATGCTCACTAAAATGTCCTCGAATAAAGATCATGATCAAAGGAATAGAATTCAGAGCAGACTTAGTAGTCCTGAAGACAGACGGATTAGATATAATATTGGGAATGGATTGGTTAGAAAAGCACCATGGGAACATATCTTGCAAAGACAGAATGGTCACTATAACAAATCACCAAGGGAAGACCGTAAAATGCCAGCCACAGGCACCCAAGTTGACACTAGGAGTGTACAGTGTACAAGCCACTACGGTATAAGAAGTACCCATAGTAAATGAATATCCAGACGTATTCCCGGAAGACCTGCCAGGAATGCCACCAGATCGAGATTTGGAGTTTATCATAGACCTAATACCAGGGACAGCACCGATAGCCAAGAGACCCTACAGAATGGCATCAAATGAGTTAGTGGAATTGAAGAAACAATTACGAGAATTGCAGGAGAAAGGATACATAAGACCCAGCTCATCACCATGGGGATCACCAGTATTATTCGTAAAGAAGAAGGATGGAAGCCAACACATGTGCATTGACTACAGGTCATTGAACGAAGTCACCATCAAGAACAAGTACCCCTTACCGAGGATCGATGACCTATTTGACCAATTAAAAGGAGCCAAGTACTTCTCAAAGATAGACCTCAGATCAGGCTATTACCAACTCAAGATCCGGCTCAGTGACATCCCGAAGACAGCATTTGTAACCCGTTATGGGCAGTACGAGTTCACCGTCATGCCATTCGGATTGACAAACGCACCAGCTTACTTCATGAATCTAATGAACAAAGTATTCATGGAGGAGTTGGACAAGTTTGTCATAGTGTTTATCCACGACGTACTTATTTACTCCAAGAGCGCCGAAGAGCATGAGCAGCACCTGAGGATAATTTTAAATAAGTTAAGAGACCACCAGCTGTACACAAAGTTCAGCAAATGCGAGTTTTGGCTACGAGAAGTCGCTTTCCTAGGCCACGTCATCACTGTCGAAGGAGTAAAAGTGGACCCAGAGAAAGTCAGGGCTGTAACAGAATGGCAACAACTGACCAACATCACAAAAGTACGAAGTTTCTTAGGACTGGCAGGATATTACCGGAGATTTATCAAAGGATTCTCAAAAATTGCAAGACTCATGACAGCGCTGACCCAGAAAGGAAAGGAGTTCCTGTGGACAGAAACCTACGAGAGGAGTTTTCAAGATTTGAAGACGAGACTAACTACGGCCCCAGTGCTTACCTTACAGACATACACAAGGACTTTGTGGTATACTGCGATGCATCCCGACAAGGATTAGGATGTGTCCTAATGCAAGACGGGAAAGTCGTGGCACATGCCTCAAGAGAGCTGAAGAAGCACGAGGAGAACTACCCTACTCACGACCTGGAGCTAGCTGCTGTAGTACATGCCCTAAAAATATGGAGACACTACCTCATAGGGAACAAGTGCAAAATATTCACAGACCACAAGAGCCTAAAGTACATATTCACCCAATCAGAATTGAATCTAAGACAAATGAGGTGGTTGGAATTGATAAAAGATTATGATTTGAGTATACAGTACCACCCTGGAAAAGCCAACTCAGTAGCAGACGCACTAAGCAGGAAATCTCACCATCGTCACCTCGAAGCCATTCAGAGAAACCCGGAATTAGCCCAAGAGGTAGGTAAACCAAATCTATAGATAGGAGAACAGGGAATGCTGAACACAATGAGAGTACAACACATGCTAGGAGACCAAATCAAGGGACTAAAGAAGTTGGTCACTGCCAAGGAAAAAGAAATGTCTGGATTCCGGATCGACGAAGAAGGAAGGCTATGGTATGAAGACTGCATCTGCGTGCCAAACAAGGAAGATCTCAGAAACTTAATACTAGAGGAAGCACACAACTCCCCTTATCCCATCCACCCTGGTGCAACCAAGATGTACATGGACCTGAAGCAAAAATACTGGTGGAAAGGCATGAAAGTCGACATAGCGGATTTCGTGGCCAAATGTGACCTGTGCCAGAGGATCAAAGCAGAACACCACAGATCAGCGGGATTACTGCAACCATGTACACATACCAGAATGGAAGTGGGACGAAATAAGCATGGATTTCATAGTAGGACTTCCGAAGACTTCCAATGGCAACGATTCGATATGGGTGATCGTGGATCGACTAACCAAAGTGGCACACTTCATCCCAGTGAAGACCACATTCCAAGCCCACCAAATTGCCAGGCTATACATCGATGAGATTCTTCGGCTACACGGAGTTCCCAGCTGCATCGTGACAGACAGAGGATCGCAATTCACATCAAGATTCTGGAGAAGCCTACACGAAGCCCTAAAGACGCGCCTAGACTACAACACGACATACCACCCCACAGACAGACGGACAGACTGAGCGTGTGAACCAAATACTCGAAGACATGCTAAGGGCATGCATACTAGCCTATGGAAAAGACTGGGAGAAAAGTCTATCGTTTGCAGAGTTCTCCTACAATAACGGTTATCAGGCCAACCTAAAGATGTCCCCGTTCAAGGCACTATACGGAAGAAAATGTAGGACGCCCCTCATGTGGTCACAAGCCGGAGAACGCATAGTATTTGGGCCAGATATTATCCAAGAAGCCGAGGACAAAGTGGCGACAATCCGAGAGAACCTAAAAGCTGCTCAAAGTCGGCAAAAGAGCTACACCGACAACAAAAGAAGACCACTAGATTTCCAAGTGGGAGATCATGTCTACTTAAAAGTGTCACCACTACGAGGGACTCGGCGTTTCCAAGTGAAAGGGAAGCTAGCCCCAAGATACATCGGACCATTCGAGATTACGGAAAGAATTGGAAAAGTGGCATACCGCCTACAGTTACCCCCAGAACTAGAAGAAGTCAACAATGTGTTCCATGTATCACAACTAAAGAAGTGTCTACGAGTCCCTGAAGAACAGACCCGCTAGAAACAGTAGACCTACAACCAGACCTACAATATCAGGAAAGGCCAGTCAAGATCTTGGATATAGCCGTTAGACAGACGCGGAGGACAGCAGTCAGATTTTGCAGAGTTCAGTGGAGCAACCATACGGAAGCGGAAGCTACTTGGGAAAGAGAAGAGAGTTTGAAAAAGGAGTTTCCCTATCTATTTGAGGAGCAGTTCGAATTTCGAGGACGAAATTCTCTTTAAGGGGGTAGGTTTGTAAGACCCCGATTTTTTTGACCTTTTTGAAAATTTGTTAAAATTTTAAACTTTTCAAAAACCGGGTTTTGCTTCGACAATTTGACAATTTTCCAAATTGACACCTTGGTATTTTTCATAAACTTTGGCAGGACCTAGAAATTGGATTTACTAAATAATAAAAGAATAAAAGAGCAAAAGAACAAGAGGGAAGAAGGGAAAAGAAAAGAAAAGAAAAGAGAAAGGAAGAGAGAATTAGAAACTGGCCCAGTCCACCTTTCCCTCTCTCCCTTTTCTTTCCCCGCTTGGGCCGACCCAACAGCAACCCACCGCTCAGCCCACTTCCTCCCTTTCCCCTTCCCTCACCGACACATGGGACCCATGCCCTTCTTCTCCCAGCTCGCGAAGCGGCGAGCTCCACCGGGCCCCTGCTGCCGCCACGCCACGCCGACCCGCCGCCGCGGAGGAAGACTATGGCAGTGGGGGACGCGGACCGCCTCGCTCGGCCGTCGCATCAGAACCGGCTAGCTCACCCGCCCGCATCGGGTGACGCGCCGCCGGCGACTTTGTATGCGTGGGAGCCGGCCATGGCCGCGCGACAAACGTCCGGCCGTCTTTGTGGCGAAGACGAGTGCATAGCGGACACGCGGACTCACCCGAGAGACGCCATAAGTCCCGCCGTCCACGAGCCGCGGGCGGAAGTCGACCGTGTCCGCCGCTACCGGCCTGCCCCGATGCGACGCCATGACCACCGGCCCGCGACCAGCTAGCCGACCGACGTCAGGACGATGTGACCGAGCGACGGAGCACCCTAGAGGTCCACGGGAACAGTCGCCGCTGCCGGAAAAGATCCGGCGCACGAGGAAATATCTCGCCGGCGGACTAGCTGCGGCGTGGCTATAAATAGCCATGCCCGGCGTGCCGCTGGACCTCGCCCCGCGTAGCAAGAGCTCGGGGCTGGGAACTGCGGTGCTTGTGCTTGCTACCCCTCTCCTCCGCTCACCGTCCGGATTTCCCCCAATCGGGACTCCGCCGCCGCCATAGCTAGGTCTCGAGCTCGTCGACGTCGTGGTTGCCCACCGGCTGCAATTGGCAAGCGGCACGGTCTCCTAACCCCTCCTCTCTCTTTCCCTCGCCTTATTCACCCCTATTGTGCGGTTCCACGCTCGGTGTGAGCTCTACCGTCGCCGAGGATCGCCGCCCACGCCACCGCCGGCGGGAGCCTCGCCCCCATCGCCCTAACACCTACCGGCGGGACCGGGGTGAAGTGGGGGGTCGCGAGCCTCGTGGCGAGGTTGGGCCCGGACGGGCCATCCGGAAAAGCTCCGGCGGAGCGCCGCCGTTGGGACGCGATGGGCGGGGGACGGCGGCGGACGCCGTCACCCACCAAGACGCCGTCGGTGGGCGACCAACCAGACATCGACACGTGTCCCGATCCGACCGCTGCCGTTCCCCTCCATTGAGTGCCACGTGGGCTGACCTAGGACCCAATCGGTCGGTCACACGAGGGGGTGACGCACTGAGCTGCACAGCGAGGAAAAAATGCTATGTACACCCTAGTTTCGTACCAAAACTGTGTTATAAGTACATTTTCCGGATCTCAGAAATTTCCAGGAAAACTATGTAAATAAACTAGATCATGTGGAGATAATTGTCATGTATTTTATGCCATTTTTACATCAATAAAATATTGACATAAAAATCCCACGAGGTCTATTATCTGGAATTAAACTTCGGAAAATCATAACTTCCGAACCGTAACTCCGATTTGGGTCAAACCACTTCCGTTATTTTTCTAAAATCGAGCTTTATCTATTTCTACTGGTTTTATGTATTATCACATGATTTGTTTTACCGCTATGCAATCGCCTTATTAATTATTCGTAATCGCCGCCGTACGCGAGAGTAGCCGACGAGGACCCCTACCAGGAACGCGACGACCCTGACTACGTTCCAGAGCCGGAGGACTACAACAACCAAGGCAAGTCCTTACACCCCTTTATAATCTTGACCTAAGTAATCAAACCCTAATCTTACAAAGATGATGATCATGGTTAATTGTTCTGTGTGAACGCTTATGAGATATTATGAGATGCACGTGAGGTGCTTATGAGATGTTTAAATACATGAGATATATGATAATGATATATGAGATTATTTATGCTGTGTGCATGTGATAATGATAAGTGATGTTTATAACCATGATATGATCGAGTAGTGAGATTAATATAACCTTGATAATGAAATGAACCATACCAACAGAAAGGTGGGTGGTGTTAGTCTACATGGAGGTGGACTAATCACACTCGGGAATGAGTCCCGTGGAGAGATACCCACCTCCCTAAGGACCGGTTCATAGACCATCTACCTAGTACGATATGCCTAGGAGGCCGGTAGTAGACAGGAGGACTATTGGGAGCTGACTTGGATGCTATGTGATCTTCCGAGGTCGGGTTGGCGTGGACACTATGTGATCTTCCACATTAAGCACTTTGAGATATTGATTATATGAATTATGAATTGTTGTTGAGTGGATGCTATGTGATCTTCCGCACCGGGATGCTATGTGAACTTCCCTAATGGGATGCTATGTGATCTTCCCATTTCCAACCCCCGAGAATCCTTCGGTAGAAGATATACTAACACCTAGGTTGGCTGCCAAGCGGGCACGGGATCTTGTTGGACTATTTCTGTCCGCTGATCACGGAAGGAGTTGGTCCATCGTGTGGAGAAATTGTACAACCTCTGCAGAGTCACCTAAAACCTATTCGAATAGCCACGTCCTTGATATGGGCAATGCTAGGCTAGATTATCTATGATTAGTTTAACCTGATGATACTAACCGTTTGTGTTTGTGAAGCAATGATTATATAACCTGATCGGGAACTAGTGAGAGCAATTTTAGAGTCTCTATTAGGGCCCAAACCCATAATACACACCAACCCCAGGTTAGGACTTGCTGAGTACCTTTGTACTCACCCGTTGATATTTTCAGACTTCGGCTTAGAGGAGGACCCCGGCTACGATGATCGCGAGGATTTCCCGTAGGAGGACTAGACGTTGATGCTTCTGGAGTTGCCAGGACTTAGATATTGATACTAGGGTTTCGACCTACGCTCAAGTATGCTTGTGGGGGTGGCAGGCTAGGACCACTAGATGCTGTAGCTTACTCTGATAAATAAATCGCCGCAGCGCCACCTATGTTTACCTGATGTTGTGCAATAAGACTGTGACCTTCAAGCCACCTATGTAAGACCTATTTTATCCTATTAATAAAGCTTCGGCACTTTTCTAAATAAATCTGTGTCCACTCTTGTCTTTGTTAACGCATTAGCGCGTGATTCTGGCACTAATATGTGAGGTTAAGGACCCATTAAAGTGGGGGCCTGACACTTGTAAAAGGTATTCCAATCTATAAGGAAACCTTTAGAGATTGCTTGGATTACAAGTCCCACTAGGAGGGCTATATAAGTAGGGAGTCTGTAATCTCTTGGGGATAAGCAACAAAGAAAAATATCTCCTCTCCCTCTCTGCCTCTGCCGCCGCCACCCCCTGCCGCGCCCGCGCCCACGCCCAGCGCCCCCAACCCTAGCGCCGCCGCCGCTGCGCAAGCCGCCACGCCCGCCGCCGCCCGGCGCGGCCGCCGTCGTCACCTCCGCCGCCCCTCGCTGCGGACTGTGACAAAAGACCTCAGAGGAGCCGAGGACGCCCGCAGTCCTGCGCTGAACGGAGAAACGAAAAGACCTCTGATTCTGTTTCTCCCGAGATTACGGTATTCAGGAGGATTTTCTTAATCTTTTCATGTGTTATTTCTTTATTTGATCAAATCTGAAAACCAATTGATCATATTTGTTTGAGAGTACCGTAGCATTGACCGTTTTAAAACCTTCGTGTCAGGTAATGCATTTTCTAGCTGTCTAATGCTTTATCAAATAGTCCGATGTGCTCCACCGGACCGGGAATTCAGGCTTCTAGTCTGCACCTACATGACACTACCAGACGGTTGCCCCACATCTTATCTTACTATTACTAATTGGAGGCTTCAAGGAAGCCTCCACGTTAATCCTCGCCAAATATGCTAGAAAAAAAAAAGATAAATGCCATAAATTCTCACATTAAGAAACATCCAGCCATCAAATTAGAATACTTTGCCATCAACAACCATTGGATCTATTTAACTTTGTACAAAATTACCCATCGTTGCCATTATAATTGGAGGCTCCAACGAAGCCTCTACGTTAATCCTCGCCAAATACGTTAGAAAAAAGATAAATGCTAGAAATTCTCACATTAATCAAAAACATCCGGCCATCAAATCAGAATACTTAGCCATCAACAATTGGATCTATTTAACTTTGTACAAAATTACCCACCTTTGCCATTATATTAAATTAAATATTTTTTCAAAAAAAAACTCTGGCCGGCAATCATTTAATCGTGATGTTTTAAGTGTGTTTTTCCATATACCCGTAAAAGGCAGAACCCATCTAATCTCCGATCAAAAAAAAAAAAAAAAAAAAAAAAAAAAACCCACCTAATTTGTACCCGTAGCCCCTATCCCTGCATGCTAAGCTACAGCGGAGCTACCGCGGCGCACCTTCCTTGGTCGGCAAGCGCGATATTCCTCTCGCCGCTCGAAGCCGCGCATCTTGTCATCGTCATCCCGCCTCGCGCCTCGACCCCAAGTCTGTCCTGCAAACGACGCCGACTTCGACAGACCAAACAGTATGAGGACTAGCAATCGACGCCGTCGGTCGGTGACGTGGAGATGAGGAGCTGCCGTCATCGGCACCGCACATACGTAGAAGGTCACCTTCCGTAAGCCTATTCTTATTGCTTCTGATACTGCTGTAATTTGATTTCTTTGGATTGTACTGCAAGATGCAGCCGATTAGTATCCCTGCCCATGGATACTAATCGTTGACCTGCCAATTTATTTAATTATTTGGCATTGTGTTTTTTCTAATAGTTGTGTAGCTACGCACAGAAGCAGAGACAACATATTGTATCTCTTTTCTAGAAGCATGCATCTCTGTTGGTATTGAGCGGGATATGTTCTTTGAGGTAGATGGAGATGATATAAAATTAAGTTATTCATGGACCTCAAAAATCGTCCCGTAAAAAAGTCAGATAAGTAATGTTGTTAGTCTCTTACTCCCTTTCATACATGTATTTTGAATTTTTTATTTGTAATTTGTGATGTTAAGATAGGAGGCGTAATAGTCAGACAATCGAGAGGTCGTGACATGAACGATTCACTACATCCCTATAATCTCCGGCCTCCTGGTGCCGGACATGGCTGTGATGTTAAGATAGGAGGCAGTATGACAGTGTAGTCATTGGACGCGCGCAGAGCACGCAGAGGACCCAAAGCTGGCTGAGCACTAAGCAGAGGCACGACGGGCACTCAGCTAGGACATTCACGCTTCCATACTCAGGCGAGTCGCTGCAAGGCAGGCGGCTGTATCGTGAGGAACAGATGCCAACATGCAAGACACCGAGCCTCGATTCCTGCATCCACGGCTTCTACATCGACGCTGACACCGGCTATAGCGCCATCTAAAGGTGTGTCCATCTTGCTACATTCCATAATTACAATTTAATTTCTTTGCAAGAATATACTAAAATTGACTATAGTTACAATTTAATTTGTCTTCTTCCGAGTAATTATTTTATATTGTTTTGGTATATATGGTTAGTCGAACTTGAGGTGAGAGAAGCACAGTATTAAGAAAAATGAAGGCAAAAAGACTTGGATTAGTTTGAACAAATAAGTTTTGATATAGTCCTTTATCGAAGACTGACTTCATTATATTAGCTCAGTTTACAATTATAAATGTTAATTAACTGATTCCATAATATAAAATTTTTATAAATTGTCCACCTTATGAAAGATAATGCTTTGATCCCAAAGTTTGCATTCAAATTAACCATGCTGGAAATTACAAGAGATAATGTAATCTAATGTAATATATGCCTATATAATTTGTACCTAAATTATCCATCTTAACCATTAGAAAACAATTAACAAAAATCTCTCAAATCTACATGTAGATAGTATAATATCTACTTTTATGAAAAATAATTCAACATCCATAAGTACAATATATGCACAAAGGTATCTGAAATATACACTTTTGTTAGTATTATGTTCCACTGTGTGTGGACCAAGGCACATATACATTAGGATAAATAATTATTTTATAAGCTCATCAAGAGTACAAAAATAGGTTATATTAATACTCATCATAATAAACTTTGCAAGTTATTATCTCAAAAAAGTTTAAACAATTCGATTGCAACATAATATTACATATGAACATTAGTAATTTAATTTCAAGATTTATTTATTTAATAAAGCAAAATTAATACAATATAATAAATTCGAATCTTGAGTGCCATGATCCATGCTAAAACAACTATTTATGCCATTAGGTAGCCTATGACCTAGAATATTCTTTCAACAAAACAAAAGAATGAAATCCCGGAATAAAGCGCAACAATGAGCATTGGTATTTCAAATTAACACGTGATAGACAACTTAAAGTTAAAAATAGATTTTCAGGTGTCACATAAAGTGATAAGGGTTTACATAATTTAAGTTCCTGTTTCAACTAAACAAAAATCATGCTTGAAAAAATATTCCTAGAAATTACTCATGTAACCGCTAGAAATTAGATCCCTAAATTCTTACAAAACCCTTAAACATTTTGTCACCAAATTGGTACACTATAATCACCATTGTAAATATAATAGTCATCGTATTCGAGCAACTAGTAATCTCAAAATTTAGGTTCATGTTATCAAAATAGATTGTAGCTAAAGCCATGGTCATAGTTTAAACAAATGTTCAAGTAAATGTATATATATAAGATAAACAGAGGTGCTATGTAAAGAAAAGCTGATCGATACCAATGAAAAGTACATAAAAATGAATAATCAAGAGTATCTATTATAGCTATAACTTTAGAACATTAGTAAAAAAAAATCAATATAAAAAATTGCCACCTCAATCAGGTGCTGCTATATATGCGGATGCTACACCCGTGCCGCAGATTAATTACGCACCAAAGGCCAAAGAGCGTCTCAATCTCATTCTTTGCGCACTGACATCCAATGCGTGATTTACCGTCCCCTCCGATCCTCATGGCCATGAACATGATTGCCTGATGACTGGTCGCTGGCGACAGAGAAAAATCTAAACTACCAGTAAATAAGGTCCGCTGAAGAGGCCAGCAAATCACCAAACAAGTGATACAAAAGTTCATTTACGTCAAGCTTAGCAATGCCACGGCGGCACTGGAGATTAGTTAAAACAGGAAAGTCAATTCGGGAGTGGCCGTAGCAACGAGAGGATATGGGACCAGAATCTTATATGCCGTGCTGGGAGCAAAAGGCGTCACAACCTGCAGAACGCTTTCACCTCAATGGGTGTGGCTACGTTATATGCGGATGCTACGCCCGGGAGGCCGCAGATTAATTATGCACCAAAGGCCAAAGAGCGTCTCAATCTCATTCTTTGCGCACTGACATCCAATGCGTGATTTTAGGGTTCCGCCCCTCCGATCCTCATGGCCATGTGATTGCGGCGATGACTGGTCGCTGGCGACAGAGCTCTAAACTACCATAAGGTCCGCTGAAGAGGCCAGCAAATCACAAAAGTTCATTTACGTCAAGGTTAGCAATGCCACGGCGGCACTGGAGATTAGTTAAAACAGGAAAGTCAATTCGGGAGTGGCCGGACCCAACGAGAGGGTATGGGAGGCGGCGGAGAATCTTATATGGGCGGGGCGGCAGCAGAACGGCGGCGGCGGCGATCTCACCGGCGTTGGAGAAGAGGGGGCGGGGGGAGGGGCGCGCGCGGCCGGGCGCCTAGGGCTCGCCGGAGGGGGGGGGGGGCGGGGGCGGGGCGGCGGGGCAGGGGTGGACTCGAGGAAGAAGAAGGGGTGGGTGGTGTGCGCCGATGCCGTTCTCGGTGTGGCGTGCGCGCGTAGCAGCCCTCATATGGGACACCGAGGTGGACAACATCCGTTGTGTCCGTGTGGGTCTGTATGACGTTGGCGTATAGTCCAGTAACAAATGCGCCGCATGACCCAACGGCCACATCGGCCCACCCACGGTGAGAACCGCAGGCCCATTAACAGCCGTGCTCATGCGCGATATTGCTGCTGATCATGTGCAAATTGTGAGAAACCATCTTCGATATCAAGTATGGTGCACTATTTTTTTTTTAAAAAAAATACTCCCTCCCTCCAAAAATAAAATGACTTTAATATGACTGAAAATTTGCAGAAAGTCATTTATTATGATTGAGAGAGAGAGAGATGAGTTGAGGATACATGTATCTTTTTTTTTTGTCAGTTACTTTAACTAATATAGTGCCCGTGCTAACGCTACGGCTTTATTTCAGGAATACACATAAAAACAACAAAAATGTAGTTAGCTGAGTGCAGCACCATTATTATCATGTAAAAGAAAAAATTACAGCGTTGCAATTGAACAATTAGGATAACTTTCTTTGACATCGCGAACTTATTAGTTCATGTGACAGTAGAATAACAACAGGGAATCAGAGAAATACAAATGTTCTTGTCTCGAGAACACGCCAAAACTATTACTAAACATTTGACGACTTTTGATAATTCCTGGCAACTATTTTGGCCTTCAACATGGTCTCCTATGTACTCAGATGTCTTCCATCAACTCCACGCTGGACACAGACCTGAGTACCCCAAAATCAATGAGCCTACAGTATCATAACAATTGGCTTATTAAATCATACTATCACAACAATTCATTGTTAATTCCGGAGAATCTTAACACATAATAGTTTTTCTTCTACCAAAAAGTGCTTTTGTCTATATCACAAATTGTATTTACTATGATCTCAACACATAGGCCAAAAGATCATCCAAAAGAGATACATGTGTCCCAAGCTGTCAAAATAGCCTAGAGCCATGCGATCAGATAACTTCATGGAGAAAGAAACAACAATGAGAGAAGCGTACCCTGGAAACATCATCCAGCAATCCTCCATTTCCAGAAACGTTTACTGCACAGAAAATTATAAAATCGTTTTTCAGGCCCATGTCCTCAAGTAATAACTTATGACCTAAGCACTGGCTAGGATCAAATAGATTTAGCAGCAACTTAGGCACTCACTATTTTAACACTACTTATACAACAAATACAGTTGTATCAGTTTACAAACTGCTGTTAGATTAGAAACATGCATGTGAGCAGATCAATCCCAGGGCACACGGATTGGAACCAAATTGGAACTCGGGGCGAGGCGAGGACTAGATTGGAACTTTGCTACAATAGTTCGCTAGGAATAAGTCATTTATTGGTAGACTTTTTTAAAACAATCTGCAGCGTCAGTTTTTTTTTTTTTCTTTATACCATGGATTCTTGTACCAGAAATATATTGATATTGTATATTCCACTCGTCAATCATGCTAATTAATAGGAAGTGTAGAACCAATAATAAAGTCTACATTTACTGATGACCTATATAATAATCCAATCACATGGCAATCAGAGCAAGGCGCAGATATGTACATCTGCAGATCAACAACCTGAATATAACAACTTGAGAATTTACACAGGGCCACCCTGGCCTGCCGAACCATGCAACAGAAAAAAGAACATTAGAACCCACACGACCTGCGGAACTCAAATACATCATAACTCAGATCGGAGGTTGCGAACTCACCATTGATCACGGTCTTGATCTTTGCGGTGTATACCAGAACAAACACAAACAAAACCAACACAAAAACCCGGTGAAAAGCCTAAAGCCCAAAAATTTGTGTGAGAACATAGATTCCTAGAGATAACTCACAATAATATGCCCAAATTATCACTGTCCAAATTTGTTTAAATAAATATTCCAGAAGTTGTGAAGATACATGATCGAAAGATCATACAATACAGACTCTGCCAAGCGTTATGTCTCAACATTATACTACTCTGCCAAGCATTTACATGTTCTGACACAACAGGTTCATTAGTTATCTGAACAAATGATAATGGTAAAATTTAAGAGGAAACAGGTAATACCTTGTTAACAACATCCTCAAACGCCTTTGATCCATTTTGCTCAATGTACCCCTGTGCAGCTGAAATTACATGTTTCCATCAACTTAACTCAGTATTTTCAGATAGGAACAATAGATGTATGATAAAGAAATAAAATATAAATGTTGAAGATTGTACCTGCTCTGGGCCTTACCGAAATCTCTTTATGCTTCAGAACTGTCACGGCTATAGCTGTATCTGTATGAGAGTTCAAATCCAGAGTACTATTGAACATACACACATGTATTATATAGTGCTTACGTAATCTGACAGAGAGGAAATCAGTCGTGAAGCGTCCCCTGCAGCGTGAATAGGGCGTGCCACTCCTGGGCCATAAGCGGATCAACCTTTCTCTGTCGCCGCCACCACAGAGACTACCGCCTGTCAGCCTCTGCATCGACGTGTTGAGGCAGGCAGCGGCAGCAGCGAGCGCAAGGACCATGGCAACGGCGGTGTTCCAGTAGCCACCTCCGGCCCCATGCCCCTTTGCGTTGTCACTGGCTCACCGCTAGAGTTGAGAGCGTTCACTCATGAGCCACAACGCCACAGCGGGGATGCAGCTCCACTCACCTGGCCGCAACGGAGCCTGCTCGTGCTGTCGGTGCCGCGCCGCACGCCGGTGCCATGCCGTGCGTGATGGTGGAGCACGCGCGCCCCAAAGTTGTAAATGTCTCGGGGCTCATTTGCGCCCCCCATCAGATACCGTCCATTATATTCTGAGATTCGTGTCGACCCAGGCTATTAGTTTCAGGGGGATACGGAGGTTACAGCATTGTTACGGCGATGGCTGGGATTCCGTTACTGAAAGTTTGGCAGGCCGTCTTTGCTGCACTGGGCGGTGGGGGCAGGCATTTACTTCTCTTTGCTGTTGAACCAACATCTGACGGAGCAGTCACGCACGTATATATTATTATTTTTTTTGGCACTCTAGTAAGTGTAAATTGCAGTCCATCTATGGTGGCGGAATTGAAGCTGAGTTCTCCATCAGTTCGCACTTTCTCTGATCTAGAGTCTCTTGAGGGGGAACTCGTTAGATCTAGGGCTGCGTAGATGAAGGGTAACGGCAGGAAGCGGCTCAAATCAGGCGATTTCAGCCAGGACGATCAGCAGAGATTTTTTGACGACGGCGACGCTGGCGGCGGTATTCGTATTCGGTCTTCCGGAGAAGCGGAGGTAAATATTTCTTGCCTTTCCAAGTGTTTTTGGTGTTTTAGGATGTTTAGCCTGTGCATGGTATGTTTAGGACCGGGGCATGTGTTCTAGGTGGGTGAATTTTCCCGGACGCCATGTCTGCATATTTGTGGGGTAAAATAGCACAGCAATTTATCTGTTCTTTTTGTTATATAGGTCGATACCCTGTCGTTTGAGGCCGGCGCTTTCGCTTCTCGCTGCTCTATCAGGCTGATTCATGAAGTTGTTAGCAAGTTTGACTCTTGGAAGAAGGATTTGGTGAAGTCATGTGGTTTTGAAGGGATTTTGCATTTTCCAGAAATGAAGCAGCTGAATAGGAGGTTCGCGATGTGGCTTATGTGTCGAGTAAATCCTGAGCAGTATATTCTTAATGTTGGAGATCATATCATGATAAGGTTTGGGAAAAGCGATGTGGGATATGTCTTGGGGGTCCCTTCGTCTGGAAAGAAGGTTGCTGATAGTCGTTCAGGCTCGCGTGAAGCGAAACGTCGTGTACTTGACGACATTCTTGGATCGAGATTCAAGGAGCAGCGGAGTATCAAGCTTGTGCAGGAGATAATTGAAAGGGACTATATGTATCCTATGTCAGCTCCAGAAGTTGAGAAGTTCAAGGTTGCCTTTGTTATTTTTGTTGTATCCAATTTGTTGGCTCCTTCAGCGAAGTATGACTATGCTTGTATTGATTACTGGGAAGCGATTGCACAGCCTGATATTGTCCAGAATTATGACTGGGCTGAATATGTGATTGATAAGTTGTTAGAAGGTGTAGCCAAGCTGAAGTTGGATGTGGCAAGCAACATTAAGTATCCAATTGTTAGTGGTTGCTCTATATTCTTGCAGGTAGTTTTTTTGATTAGCCGTTCATGCATGATCGTTGTGTGTATTGAGCTTGTAGGATCAATTCCATGGCAGGTTTAATATGTGGCAGGATTTTTCATTTGACAGGATGCGTGCCCTGATCATGGCAGACGGTAACTACATGAGGCACACTCGTGGTGATGATGAGATCCCAATAGTAACGGTAGGTGATTAGGCGTCCTAGTTGTGTGTCAATCGCCTGTGTTTGTTAGTTCGTATGTGGATTATTGGCAAGATTTTGATATACGCTGCTGTATGCATGTAGCTGCGTGACCCGGTGGAGTGCATTTATTCGTGGGCCTCTATTCCGCAAATGGCTCGTGGTGAGTCGAGAGTTGGAAGTATGTTGGCCATTTGGGAGTCTGCTGTTGCAATGGCGCATCTATTGAAAATCCCATTGGAGGTTTGTCCCTTTTTAGATGTCAATGTATGTTAATTTTAGTTAACGTTCAATGAGTGCATTTTTGGCTCTTTGAATCTTTTGGATGTAGTGCCGAACGTGCTCTAATGGTGCCTTGTATTTACTACACTTGTTTTTTAATGTGTAAACAGGCGGCCGGCCCTCTGTTTGCTGCAGCTGCGGATTTTCAGGACCAAGTGAACTCAGGAATGTTTGTATCTGGAACTCAAGCTATTAAGTTCATGACCGTGCTGGTGTCCATAATGACCCCGTACACTAGGGGTTTTAGTTATCAACACCGGTTTGGGCACAGTGGAGGTTAGTGTCTCGCTGGCAATATGCGTGGTTCATGTGATTGTGGGGTTGGGGGGGGTGCGTGGTTGGCGGCACCTAGGTTTTAGTTTAATGAAATAAAGATTTCACTGTCACTTGTTGATTAGTTGGAGGGGCTTGTTACTGGTAGGTCGGGAAGGTTAAAATATGTAAGTCTTGACGTTGACTATCTTCATTGTCTCTATGTTTTGTTCAGGTTGTCATGAGTTGGATAAATTGATCGCTGAGGGGATAGGATTGCTTGCCGATCCGACAAGGTTGAAGAAAAAGGTGGCGTGCGACGAATGTTGTGTGCATGGTGGAAGCAGCAGGGAGGATGTTTCCGGAGGGAGTGATGTGGCACCGTCGGACTCTTCTGGATGCTACGTGAGGAAGGGACGTACCCTAAAGCTTGTTCGTAGAATTATTGGCGACCATGTTGAGAAGTCAATTAGTGAAACTATCGGTAGTCTAGACGATATGCCGCATTATCTAAATGTTGATCTCCGGGTAGCCACATCTATGTCGCAGTTTTATTCACTAACTAGGGGGATGAAGCCAGCAAAAGAATTTGACCTGAATGTCGCTGGTCCTGATGGAGTTGTTAATTGTGGGGAAACGAGCAGCGGTAGATGCTCTTTGGTTGATTATCTGCCGTCTCCTTGGGAAATTGGCATAGGAAACAACAGCCTCGCGATGGATGCTGGTGTTATAAGGGGCAAGATTGATGGTTTATCTGGATATGATGGGTGAGTTATATCTTTCCCATTTTTTTAGATTTTTCTGGCCACCGTTTTAGTCTCTAATAGCTGTGTATGTGTGTGTAGGATGGTTATAGTGCACAGGCACCCGAAATATATACAAGTTGCTGGCACTGATCTCCGTGCTCAGTTGCTTCACCTTGTTGAGATGGAAGCTGACATGTTTGACGCGTTGATGCGTGTCATCAGGCAGAAAGATGATGTCGTTTATGGAATGTATGGGTCCTTGAGATGGAGGCAGTTTTTTGAATCCGACATTATGGTGATTCCCGTGACGTGCACTCGTAGTTCTATGTTTATTTTTTCTGATTTACTGCATGCTAGTGGCACTTACAATTATCCGTTATGCTCTTTTTTATGTGTTGGGTTATTTACCTCTTTTTTACTGATGTATATTTCGTTGGCAGGAGGGTTTACTAGCAGGGACCAAGGTGGCTAATGATGTGGGCTTAAGGCAGCATTTGTTAGATGTGTATGCGCAATATGACCTTTCGAAATGCAAGATTGTAAGTACGGAGTTTTTTTTGTGGTTGTGGTCTGATATTATAGAAGCAATAGGTACCTGTGTCTAATATGTTCTCATGTTTTCTAACCATCTATGTTGATTTGTATGTAGATGTTCTTCCCTGTACTGTTACAATTTTCCTGGGTGTGTTTTGCTTGGAGCTTGGAGGAGGAGGTGATTAATGTGTTTGAGCCTAGTTTTTATGGTCCTATTCCTGAGTCACGTATTGTGTTGATTGAACGGTGCTGCTACAAATTGAGGATTTTACTGCGATCGCTTTGCCATAGGGTTGTGGGGATACTGGTTTTCGAGACCGGACTCCTGAAATTCGTTTGCTTACTCTGCCCGATGCTACGATCCCCCGGTAAGCGCTATGCATTTTGTTTTTGCTTTGTCATTCTAAGTATCATGTTTGGCCAAAAATAGGAGGATGCTGTTTTTTTTTTTGTTAGTAGTAATGGCTAGTTAAATGTTTAGATATTTAGTAGTATGTATTGATCGAATGCAGGCTAAATCGCTCTGGTGCACTTTGCTATATGTTTTGCCGTGGTTTTGATGGTGTGGAGATGAATCAGATGGAGATGCTGGTATGTTTGTTACTAAGCTAAGAAATTTTGTTTAAAAATTAGTAGCCCAGTGCAGAAACTTTGTAGACACACCTAACTTGTTATTGGATGCATCTGGTTTGGTGTAGGCAGAGGCTGATGTTGTGGCCACTCAAATGCTTTATGATATCATAGAGATGAAGGAAAATTTTGGCAAGCTTCCAGGGAGCTTGTTTGTAGATGGTGCATGTTGACATGCATTTAAACTTGGCGGGATAGTGTAAAGATTCCGGTCTTATGAATGAAGATGAGGATACTTGTGCTGTACAGCCGGGATACACAATAGTTTGCCTCATTTGCTTCGAATTAGCGTTTTTGTATGCATTATGTAAGGGTTCGAAATGATACTCGACTGTATTTTATTTTTGTGGAGGCATATTTATGGAGAGGGTTTACACATTTTTTTATGACGGATGATAATTTACTGCTATTGTTTTGGAAGTTAATAGAAATTACAGTAACGGTGCAGCAAGAACTGAAGACGTCCTGTGCGCATACATTAGCTGAAATGCTTTAGGCACAGAGCTGTTTGCGTGCAACTGAGTGTTCAGTTAACTATGCAGCATCTAGTTGTCATCTGCCAGCTTGAAGTGGTTGTAATCACTTGTGTTGTAGATAGTCCCTTCGTTGAGCATTTCTTCAAGGAGGGCACTGTTTTAGAAAAGAAACGAATCAGGAGTGATTTCAATTTTTTGAAGCACAGTAAGTATGAGGATAGCATTCTGTTCGGGCATGCACCGTGTAATTTCCATGTCCATCTGGAGATGAGCTACTATGGTCTCTGTTGTTGGTCCGTCCTCGCTCTGCCTGTGTTTTTGCATGAACATTGTAAGTTAAATACCTCGTATTATTAGTTGTGGTGTCTTAGATCCTCACTTATATGCAGTAGTAACGGTTGTACCTGACGTCGTCGCGGCTGAGTAGCGATAATATGGCCTCCTTGTCTAATTCTTGCACGAATGCCGTGTTTACATCCGTTATTGATTTGAGACATGGCACGTCTGACGCTTTAAAGCCCATCGATGGCATAGCCCCCAACTCGCAATGTTGCTGTATTGCTTCTAGAAGGTGCATGGTGATGATATTGTAGTTGACAATTTTCCTGTTGGCATAAAAGGTGTTAATAGCATTTCCTACATACGTGTGATTTGGCTATGTTGCCTCTTAATTCAATCTTTGTGGCTGGATGGGTGTTCTCACTCCGCCCTGACCGTCTGCAGGATGTTGTCTGTCTGCAGGTCAATCTTCGATACAATGAGGTAGTAAGATCCCAAGCTGCAAAGATTGGAAAAATGGGTCAAGGCTGCGGTTAGGTAGAATATTTGTGATGGGGGTAGCAAGTAAGCGTGTTGCTGCTCTGGGTAGAGGCTGTGTGTACTGTATTTGTTTTGGATTCGCAGGACATACCTTGCACCGGAGAGGTCGGTTAGCCCGTCAGGCCTGATCTGCCTGGTGATTTCAGGATAGGATCAGTTCGTGGATATGTAGTGCAGTAAAAAAAACAGCAAGTTTGGTTGCATTAGGTACCAGATTGTGCTCTTGATGACTCCAGTGCCGTCGTCTAGGACGAAATCTGTGTGTGTTTCGTTTTGGTCAATGGATATTATTCGTCCGCAGAGCTTCACCTGTGCAATGGTTAAAGAAACGGGGGGTAGCGGGATTTGTTTCTGAAAAAATGGAGCAAAATGATAGTCCGGCTGGTAGAACAAGATGAGGAGATTTTACCGTGAACAGCTGGTGGTTGCCGAGGATCAAGTGGCCGCCGGGCTTGCGGCTGGATGCAGAATCGAAGAGTTGCTTCACCGTCACAGACCGAAGGTTGTCAACGCACCTAGTCACCGGGGTGCCATGGGACTTTGTTATGTAGCTATCTATTTTTAGCTGAGCAGCACTCATCGTTCCAACCGATCCCTTTGGCATTGTCGCTAGACTGCGCTCAGGGTTTGTGAGGCAGCCGTCCATTTATCACGGACCATCCCGGGCAGTCGGTTTTCCTTTTCAACCTCGAAAATTTCAGGTTTCTTGGCGCGAGGCCGCTTTTTTATCCACATGTTGGTGGAGGCAAGGGATTTGTTCAGTATGTGTCGTTGGTGCATAAGGGTAGTAGTAGCGTTGAGCTAAGCACTTAGGAGGTGAGACATTTTTTAAATTGTCCATATTGTCGCGAGAAGGGGTGTTAATGGTGTTGGATAGTTTTTTTGCCGTGTTGGCACGTGGTTTATTTTTTAGCTTACTAAGCGCGGACCGGTTGTGGTGGAATTACGTTTCTATTATGCATTGGTTTATGAGTATCGTGGGGGTTTATTTTAAAATAGAGAGTTGTGTATGGGATGGATGGAGGCAGGGTGTCTACACTGTAACGTTTTTTTTTTTTTATAAATAGAAGTTCCCGACCAGCACCCGAGTGGGACAATAGTGTTGGTAGCTCATTATTGTGGAGAAACCAGATATTTTCTTCAGAGTACACATACATGGTTTAAGTGGTGGGTACATATATTTTCCTTGAACTAGTATTCAATTCCATCGATTCTGTTCTCTTTAGCAGATGGTGCAATCATCGGAATCGGTGTCGGGTCATTGTAGAACTCGACGGATGAATTAGAATTCGATCAGTTCGTGTTCCTCTCGATGGCCTGTATAAAAAGACAGATACATTGTGTTAGTGACGGTGATGAATTTAGGTTCAGTATAAAAGAGACTATGGAAATAACGGTGTACTCACGGCCGTCTGGAGACCCTATGTTACTCTTGTCGAATATAGGTCCTGATCCTAACCCCGAGGCTGCAGTGACTTGGGCGGACACATGTTGTTTTGGAGTCCGATAATCTGTGTTTGCTTCATCTTCAGAGTGGCCATTGTCGCTCTCGATGGCGATTATTTCCGTGGGCGGTACTGTGGTATGGGCCTCGGTGGGCTTTGATATGGAGTCTGCAGTGTAGAGTCAGTTATCTGTTGGGCTGATTTTCAAGTTTAAAGTTGCTTTTGCACATAAACACTGTGCATTATTAGCATTCACAAGTTACAGGGATGCTGAGTTAGTAGGCAGGAGACATTGTCCAATCATAGTCGTACTATACTTTGGTTGTATGTGAAGTTGGGGCGAACGTGCACGAACCTGGCTGAACGGTTGTTGTAGTGGGGCTTAGTAGTTGAAGTGTAGGCACTGCAATCTTTGATCGTTTCATCCTCAGCAAACTGCTTGCTACCGCCTCATCCAAATCCTCGGCGCGATCGAGCTTCCGTGTTCCCGAGTTAACAACTGTTATTTAGAAGATGTGGAGGTTATTATCGGATACACAAAAAACTACTCTCCCCAATGGGTTCTTGTTGTGGTGTAAGCGAGGATACCAGTGGGATTGTTATGTGGTTTTTGCTGAGCTTGGAAATTCATGTGTGGCATGATATGGAGTAGGCAGTCTTGAAGCTTGTCTGACATGACCGACCATAACCAGTGCATAATTAAGGCATCATCACTCTCCTGGAAAAGCACAGTTTATGATTCTGGCATCATTGGTATGTGCTCATACTGTTGTTACATTTTCATTGTTGAGCTGGAATGTTTTGCGACTTACCATGGATGCCGCTGTACGTGGGATAGCCACTAGTAAAGCTAAGCTGAGACGGTGCTGCATGATCTTGAACTCTTGCTCAGCAGCGGCGCAAAGAATATGCTTGGCTTGTTTTGCCTCCTCCTGCATGCAAAGAAGTTGTTAGGGGCACATGTTTTGGCAGAGTTGTTGTGTTACCCCAAAAAAATAGCCTTTTTGTTATTTTGGACTTTTCGCTCTGGACGAATGAAACTTACCTTGTCAACGGTAGCTGCTTGCCAATTTATTTTCCCCAATAGGTCTGCAGTGTGCCTTTTCGATCTTTTTAAGAGTTTGGCGTCGTCACCTGCAATCTAGGTGTCGTTTCACAAGCAAACCATATGATTAGTTAAACTTTGTTCGCTGATTTGACCTTGTCCATTATGGATTTTACTTGTATGCACAAAGAAGGGCGTTTAGAGGAGGGCGCGGCGGCACCTGTTCCTTTGTCAAAATCTTCCTGTAGGAGTTCATAGGAATTATCTTGTACTCATTGTCGGCCATTAGCCCTTCAAGTTTGTTGTCGTTGAAGTACTTGATGAGCGGAATGTCAGTGGAGGGATACGACACACCAGTGTCGGTGAATTTGAGGAGGTATAACAGCTGGAGTGTTCAAAACAGTAGCGTGTAGATTACATTCAGATTTTTTTTCATGCTTAGGAGCTAAAAACTTCTTTTGGGGTGGGTAGTAACGGGGTGGAGTGCTTACCAAAGTCAAAATTCTGCACCCTCCAACAAACTTTGAATTTGCAAGTGAGTGCGGCGCCAATTGTTGATGGAATGTCCGCGCAGCACTCTTGAGGGAGTCTAGTGTGAATCCAGCCCAGTCGATTTCGCGACACGGGACAGTACTTTGTAACGCCGTCGTCACCGTTCGGTCAATTTCCCTGACCGTTCTAGATGGGGATAGGATTTCGAGTGCAGCTACGAGCACCACCGCTTTCTCGAATTTAATCTCTTCATCTGGTGTCATGTGTGTTCCACTAATTGACCATATGAATCTTTTCGCCTCATCAACAGAGAGGCACAGGCCGGATGGTGGTGATCTTTTTTTTGTGGATCTAGTGAAGTGCTGGTTGAGGGAGATTGTTCGAGGTGGTGCATGGGTACTATGTGCTGTCGAGACGACGGTGTCGATGGAAAGACCGGATGGTAATCCTAGGATAGAGATCACGTCCCCCTTGCATAGATCAGCAACGCGTTCATTATCTAAGTTTAGCTGTGAATTTTCATGGTCAACCATGGAAAGCAGCCACGCGGACATACGTTGCGATGGTTTGTAAATAGGTAAGTGTAGCAAAAAACCGAAGCCAGTAGCCATGAGAATGTTCTTTTGGTGCTCAGTGAAGATTGGAGTTATGGTTTGGAAGAAATTCGGTGTCATGTGGTTTTTGCCGTCTAAGATCTGGGTAGGATATCTTGTAGATGCAAAGCACTCACCGGAGCTTGCCCCCACCTTGGAAGCATCGCGGCACGGGAGTGTGGACCCTGCATGGCCCGTTCGGGGCTCGACGGCAGCCGTGTCGCCGGAGGCTGCCTTGTTGCATTCGGTGCCGTCACCTTCCTCAGTCGGATCTGACTGAGTTTGACTTGTCCGCCCCCTGCGGCGCACGTACGTTGCGCCATGCCGTGCTGCAAAGCGTGGAGTGAAGTCGTCGTCCTCCGCCATGGATGCTAGTCTTTTCGGGAGCTGGTGGCCGGGGGGCCGTGAGGGATGAGGGAGTGGTGGGTTTCCCGAGTCAGTCGAGGCCTGTTGGGATGGTCGCGGGAACTCCATTTGGTCTGTGGCTATGCGTCGGGTGCCTTTTTGTATGTAGTCATTACCTAAGTCTTTTTTTTCCATCCCAGGGATTGGAGCACCGTGGCGCTCAGCCCCTGGCTTGTAAACAAGCTCCTTGCAGAAGTGATGCGAGGGTCGTCGTCTTAAATTCTGGCCGTACAATGTAGATGAGGGTCGATTGGGAGGTTGTCGCCACGCGTTTTCTACAGTAGTCGATTTGAATTTTTCTTGTTCGAATTCTAAATTCGGTGGTTGGCGCCATGTTTTTACTACGCGTTGGCGCCTCGGCCTGGTCCGTGTTTGGGCAAGCCAGGGGAGGGTGTGTTGTGAGTCTCGTGTTAATGAGGTAGATATCACACTGCGATACGGGGCAGGTGTGCAGGCCTTTGCTGTTGGTGTGAAGGATTGGTGGTAGCTCGCTGGCCTCGCAGCTCTGCTCCCATTCATGGTGTGTTGTCATGTCACGCTGCATAGGCACGGCTACTATGGCTTCGTCGTAGCAATTTTTTTCTGGCATCGTACCGGAGCGTCATGATGGAGAGATCCAGGAGCAGTCGGCGGATCCCGTTGCCTTTATTCTCATTCACACGGAGACTTTTTTGTTGACGTATATGATACGATTGGGAGCTTGATTACGTTTCAGTTTGTGGTTATATTGTGTCTTGAGTAAAGACTTGATATATTGGCCCTGTTTGGATCCCTGGACTAGAGCTAGTTTGGGCTAGTTTTGGCCCAACTAGCCCCAAACAGATCCAAACAGGAGGGGCTAGATTGGGCTAAATACAACTAGCTCTCTCAAAATCACTAGCCCGGGGTGCATATTGGGGCTAGTTTTGGTGGGACCACAGAAAGAAATGGCTTTTCCTCTCCCCTGTGCCATGAAGAGGTGCATTTATTGTCAAACTAGCACATGGATCCAAACACCTCAAGGGATAAAGTTAGTTTGGGTGCTAGAGCTAAAGCTAAAAACTAACTCTAGCTCTAGCCCAACTAGAGTATCTAAACAGGGCCATTGTTATGGGATTTGGGGGGCTAGTCTGGTCGGCCCGCATCCGTGGTTATTTGTGTCGTACGTTAATTTTGAGGATTATTTAATTGTGTCCGTAAGGGTTATTTATTAAAAAAAATAAATCATTACGTACTCGCTAATTTGTTCAAGTATACTTTATTTCGGTTTTTTTATGAAATGTAATCTTTTCCTAAAAAAAATTCAAATCCGACACAGGTTTGAAAATATTTGTATGGCATATCCCTTTTGGTTGCGTAAGGGGGGTGGCGCGACATTTACACTATGTCGCGCCCCTTCACGTGGGTTCCGGGGTTTGGCGCTGTCGTGGCGAAGTGTGGGGCTTTGTCAGGTCGTGCCAGTGCTTGAGGGTGCCACGGGCTGGTCTTGCCCGATGTGACGGCGCGACGGGCCCACACCGTCGCGTCGTTGCCTCTGGCGCGAAGTGGTGGGCCCCAGGCCCTTTCGAGGCGGCACAAACCAAAAGACTAACGGGATCGTCACGCCGTTGCAACGTGCGCGACGGACCTGTTGTGCCGCAAGCATTGGCGCGACATGGCGGGCCCCACCCTCAGCCACGCCAGCACAGGTGAACCATGGGAGCCAGCGCGGTGGGCATGTCGCGTCAGACGCAGTGTGCGACACAGTGTTAATATTGACCCACTATAGTTGGCGCGACCAAAAGAGATATGGCGTACAAATATATTTCAAACCAGGGTCGGATTTGATTTTTTCATAAGAAAAGATTAAATTTAAAAAAAATCCCAGATAAAGTATACTTCAGTTGATTTTTCTAGTTCGTACTCGACGTAGTAGAATATATTAGGGATACGCCTGGGGTGACTGTTTGTATGTGGCCTTCGCTGTACCCGCGAAGAGCGCTGAGGAAGATATGATGGTGCCTTTTCCTGAAGCACGTCGCTCGCTGCCCCGTCTAGTCTGCTGTGGTACACTGCGTGTGGGCGCGTCTGAGTTGCGTTCAAAAATATACTGGTATATTTGCGTGGGGATTGTTTTTACGGTCAATTTGAGTATAGTTTTGTAGTATACTGCCACCAAAACATATTGTGCCCCAGTTGGCTAGAGCTCTCCAACTAGAGGTTTATGCTTTTCATTGGACGCAAGATTAATGTAGGTTTAGTTGCGGGTAAGTTTCTAATGCGACGCATATAGGGTATTTACGGCAGAGTTAATAAATGCTCGATGTCTTTTGGGAATACTTACCACCGCTGTAGTGGGATTAGCAAGTTGTTCTTTCTTTTCCACCTGAATTCTTCTTTCGTCATAAATGGACTGCTAATTTAATATTAGTCCACTATATGTATATGGAGTATAGCCGATGGGGAAGGGAAACCTTTAATTTTTCGGTAACTTTCTAGCTCAATTTTCACACGATATTTGTCTTCTGAATTCAAGCTTGTTTTCTGTATGCTCTCAGTGGAAAACGGAGTCTGTTAGATGTTGTAGTGCTCACCTCGGTGTATGCTCGGTGATTCGATAGAGAAGCACGCTACGAGAATCGTCGGCTAGGGTTTGTGGTTGAATAGATGGGCTACCTTACGTTTAAATCTGTCGTGGTATGCTCATTCGAATTTTAACTTGATTTTCATGAAGAACTTGTGTCGTCGTGCCTTGGACGTGATCGAACGTCCGGCGATCGGGGTCCATCCGGATGGCTTAGTTGCTGAGGCACAATAACCTTTTGATTTAGCCATTTAGTCGGAGACGCTTGTTGGAGGCGCACACGCGTAAATATTTGTACACATGCGGTTGTGAGCCCACGTGGCAAGCTATCATTGGTTAACGTGCCAGTGGAAAGGAGTTTGTCATTGGTGGTATATCTATTGAGACTGGAAAAAAGTTACCAACCATGGAATTATGCAAATTGTAAATGTGCAATTAGAGAGGTTTTTCGGTTGACATGTGCACCTGTAAGATTCGTGCATGTAAATGTGGTGAGGTGTTCTTTCATGCAGCAATATAATTTTTATCACAATGGTTGTATGCAAATGTAATTCTCTGGGGGGTGAGACATTCCCGTGATCATGATATTTGAGAAATTGCATCGTTTCTTATCCATATGGTTGGTAAGGCGGGGTCGAATGTCTGGTAGTAGTAGTTTTATTCTTTGCGGTGTCAGAACGTAATAGGCATTTAGGTTGGTATATGCATGTGTGAGAGAGAATGAAATCAAGGTGAAGAGGTGAAGATGTTTGTGCAGCTTCGCATCCATGTGGGAGAGCTGAGTGAAAGAATGTTAATTTAGGTGTCATACTTGGGAGTAGTTATATTCATAGACTTAACTATTCATTGGTCTCTTTCCAACCTCCTCAGTGTATTTTCCCAGTATCAAAGTTCTAATTCCTTCTTAACTGTCCTTCATTGGTGGATGCACGTATGGATATGTGTAATGGAATTGTGCATTGAGCGAAATAGCTTGTAATATGTTAGCGGTTCGATAACTTGGAAGATGGTAGGTCGAATACTTCACTTAAACGACGGCTTGGAGTATTTCAAGAGGAAGATTGTTGTAATTATCACAAAAATTGTTTGATAGTGCCAATAGATTTGAAATAAACGGCCGTCCTGTATTGTAGGATCACGTGTGTGTGCAGAAATAAATGTCCGTCTGGTCTTTTTTTTCTGTCGAGTGATATATGGCAAGGGCTAAGTGTACCAAGCATCGACGATAATGAGGTGTTCAATGCAGATTGTGCAATAATTTCTAAGCACTGAAGCTAGCACGCATTATTAGGGGGACCAATCGCGTGTTTATTTATTCCATTTGGTCAAGGGATTGCAAGTCAGAGATCGATGGACACCTGGGACTGTTTGCTCGATCTGGGCTGGCTGTGGAAAGTGGTCCGCACGTACCGTAGGGTTTGTGCAGGTCTCGGACGTGTGTCGCTTGTCCTCTATGCCGTGGGGCTCGTGGCTACAGTTCTAGACGGGTGCTGGGGCGGGCGCGTGGTCCGGAGGTAGGAATCGGCGGCAGGGTCGCACTGTATTCCAGGTACGTGCAGTACTGTTTTCGGCTGGTCCTGACACTAGCATGGACGTGCACGGCGGCCGAGTTCAACGAGCTTGAGTTCGTCGTGGCGGACCAAGAACCCACCTGGGTTGAAGGCGGAG
This sequence comes from Hyparrhenia diplandra, assembly GCA_015847255.1. NCBI lineage: Eukaryota > Viridiplantae > Streptophyta > Magnoliopsida > Poales > Poaceae > Hyparrhenia > Hyparrhenia diplandra. The sequence goes on from JADLZK010008946.1 coordinate 28,279, forward strand.
GTGGTTGGACGAGCCGTGTCGTTAAATTGTCTCCTGCTGCGCCGTGCTCGTTGTCCTGGGAGTTGTGTAGATGGGATTCATGCTGCCGCGCGGGTCGTGACAAGCAGCAGGACGGTGCGCGAGCGTCCGATTTAAGCTGCATTCAAATTAGTTTTGCGTAAATATATATATATATTTTTTTGTAAGCAGAGGCGGGTGGCCGGGTGAGGTGGGGCGGATCGTATGCATGTGTGGACACGGTCCACGGTGGTCTTGGCGGTCCTCAGGGGGCCCATTCGTGGGAATATAAAGCCGGTCGGCCGCCTGCTGTGATATGCAGTGGGATGGCATTTCCTTAGGAAAATTTCCACAGTAGCGTTTCCCAGCTTCGTAGCAGGCTTGTTTCTCTTCTGCCCCTTTCGTGGTGGGTTGGGTTAGAGATGGTGGGTGGCAAATCGCCGGCTTTGTCCAGGGGTAAGAGGAGGAGGTCACCGTCCCCGAGCTCGAGCTCTTCTGGCGCCGCATCGCTCGACCCGTCATTTTCGGCGAGCCTATCTGGATCTTCGACCTCTGATCCAGACGGATGTCCGGCCTTGCTTGCAGAGATGCTGCAGAAGCACCCGGACCTGATTGGCTCGATAATGGTGAGTGGAGGGGCGTTGATGGGGGTTTGCAGTGGTATCACTGTTATCCTTTTTTGGGCGTATGCGGGATACCGGAAAAAGGCCGGCAGATTGTTCTGGCCTCCTTCTTCTAGCTCTGCCTCATTATTGGATTTCCTTTTTTTTGTTCTCATATGCAGGAGATGGATGAGCATGCATCTGCTGGCGTGGTGCGCAGCGCTCCCTCTGGTGTGATGAACCCACCTGTTGCTCCTTTCTGGCCTGGTGGACTTGCCGGGGAAGGAGAAGGGTCTCGTCCCGGACCTAGACGGGCGTACTACTAGCGACCGGATCCCTGCTTGCGCCAAGCTGAAGGGACCGGCGTTGCCGGAGCAGATGGGAGGGTGCGGCAGTCAGGCAGCTCTCCTGGCTCGCGGTGGATTTGGACCGTGGTCGCCACCGCCTGGGATCAACGTATGCCATTTTCTTTCTCGTTGTTCTTCGAGTGTAGCACAGGCCTCCCTCTTTATAGCCGTCCTAGTACAATGGTTGATGTAGTTGACTTGTTCGTGTTCATTGTTTGTGTGTTTTTCTCTCACAGTTGACCAGGCCACGCCCCTTGAGGCCAGCTATGGGGGCTTCGCCGGCGCCGCCGCCCATTTTGAGGATGGACGCTGCACCACTTCACATGGGACCGCTTCGCTCGTCTGCATTCACCAACGCTCGTGCAAGGGCCCCTCCAGCGTCTGCAGTCACCAACGCGCGGGAGGCAAGGGCCCCTGCAGGGGTGCTACCTTCGGTGCCGGTGGTCAGTTCTTTCTTTCCCCAAAATAAAAGTCATGTAGAGCGTTGGTTTATGGATTAGAGTAGGATCCGAATATAAGAAGCACGGTGGTATGGATTTTGTTTTAATGCTTTGGTTTGTTTTCGTGGTAATTCATCGCAGGCCAGAGTTCACCAGGCTAATGCGATGCCCCGCATCCCGCGCATGGAGGCACTGTTCCTGCACAACGGAAGGAGTTTCACGTGTCATTTCCAGGCCCCGTTCCATGCAACGCTGGTACGTAATCTTGCAGCTTGCTCCATTTTATAAGGCTTAGAAAGCATGCGAGGTGTATGGGATCTGGTCGGGGCATGCTATTTTTTCCATCCGTCTGAATACGTCTCGTTGTGTGGCACGAAATGCTTTGTTTGGATCCACTATATTTAGTTGCTGCCATGCCTAGTCTGTTTCGTGTAGCTTGCATGACCATAAGAAATGGATAGTTGTTATATCCGGGTCTCCCGTTCGATGACGTTGCATTTGTACCATCGTGACATATGAAACGGCTTCCTTAGAGTTTGTCTTTAGTTCTTTGAGTGGCAGGCATATTAGAAATATTTATGCACATGCACGCAGAAATGTTTAACATATTTCAATGAAATGCGGTGGTGTGTTTATTTTACATGGATGGCGCTGTAAATGTTTCGTGTTAGCCTTTGTTGGTACGTTGGTGCATAGTATTTGTAGGAATCAATATGTTCAATCGTCTTACAATTGTGTATAAAGATTTTCTTTACTTTTTTTGGTTTCGCAGCAAGTACCAGTGGAGTTTTGGCTCCATATGGATAACCGCCAGGGGAATTACGTGGTGCTCTTTGGGGGTCTCGTGACCGGGTTTGTGGTGCGGGTTGAGCTTGTCAACGGGAGATGCTTCTTCACCGAGGGATGGAGTGAGTTTGTTGTTGCTGAAAGAATCGCTCGCCACGACACAGCTGTTTTCGCTTCGATTGGCGGTAATGCCATTGCGATGCGTCTTTACGGGCCTACCGGTGCGGAGAGGCCGGTATTCAGGCGCCCACTGCGAGGTCATCCGGGCTTACAGGATTTCCCTGTGCAGAATGCTGCTGCTCGAGTTGTTCCACGTGGTGCCCCAGGTTAGGTTTTCCTCGACTACACCGAGCCTGTTATTAAGTGCCGTGTTGTTGAAACTTGCAACGTAGTATGTTTTAATGCCGTATGTTTTTGATTAAATTTTTCTTTGTGGCAGCCCCACGGAACCTTGTGACAATCCCCGTTGAAGTAGGTGCTCGTGTGGAGATGACCCCTCAACTTGAGCAGACTTTGGGTGGTGTGTGGCATCTGAACGAGGGCACGTATCCTTTGTACGCGTGCAACATGACAAGGAGCCACATCGGGCAGGCCGAGCTGGGGCAGCAGGCGCAGTTTGTATGGATAATCGCTATCTGCTAGTGCATTTAGAACGCCCTGTTATTTCTTCATGTGTTCGTTTTATGTGTGGTGCTTACTTTCGTGCATTTGATTGCTTGGTATTGCAGTTCTTCTCAAGCTCGTTCTCCCGGTTCCTCGTCCACGGGACGCCAGCCACACTTCGCGTGCCAGACAGTCTGTTTGGGCACCGTGCGGTCGTCACCCGTCCCGCGAGCAATCCAGGGATTGCCCGGATCATCACCGGATGGAACATCTTCGCTGCATGGGCTGAGTTTGAAGTTGGAGCCACGTACGTGGTGCTTGTGCAGGACACTCGGGACGGCAGATATGTGATGACTTTCTTCTACAGCCATGGGCCGGATGTTTAGTTCGTTACCTGCCAGTGGAGCCGCAGTCTGATCAGTTGCATGCATTTCCCAATAATCCAGCCGCTTTTGCTACGTACGAGAGCACCTCGTGCGTGCTAGTAAGGTGTCGTGTCCCTAGATATATATATTTGGCCATGTAATATGTGGAACTATCAGTGCTACGTGTGTTGGTGGCCTAGTATGTGGCATTCGTAGCAAGTGCCTGTCTGTCTACGTATGCCGCGCCTCTGCACAATGGTTGCGGCTTCTATATTGTAATGAAGGGCGTCCACCCAGAACTCTATTGCATGCAGTCTTTGAAGAAGTGCTCTCACCCTCCGGGCTTGACTATGATGTTTGCCTTTATGTTTTACGATCTCATTCGGCTCTACGTATCGTGTGTTTTGGTTATGGAACTTGGGTGTATAAGGATCAAAGCTTCAAATGCTTTTTTCGGCGGCTTATGCCACCCTGTTGTTCGATTAACTATATTTTCACCGTTGTTCGTTGCCGTCAAGGAATCTTTTAATTTTGCGTAGCAGGGAAGTGGTATTTGGAATCCATAGATTCACTTAATTAGTGTACATTTTTTACGGATCCTAGATGGACACGATTATGCGCTCACACTAGGCGATGCGGCACACGACGGCTCCGTCGTCGCATAGCCCGATTTGAAAACGGAAAGAGAGGCGGGGGGCGTTGCCAGGCGGAAAGAAGATGTTTGAGAGGGTGGACATCAAAAATATCTAGGCACTGTTCTTTGCACCGCTGGGGGAGGGTGTCCGGTGCTGTGGCTTCTGGACGAAGATTGTTGGCTCATTTATTGTCACCACCCACCCACTGTGCCGTTGTGTCGCTGCAAGTCGTTAATGCGCGGCGTGGGGGTGGGGCGATATGCCCATGCCCGCGCATCTATTTGAGCCCAACACAACGCGCCCTGGTTTCATTGTGCCACACAGAACTTTGTGTTGCCTGTTGGAGGGTAGGGTTGCGAGAGAGTTGAGTCGGCCATATCAAGCTGGTTTTTCGATCGATCTACACTTCGCGGAGGCCCTCAAAGGTATTAAGCTAGAGCCTGTCTTTTTTTCATGGCGCGTGTTTATGCCATGATCGATTTAACTTGCATATCCTCACATGTAGCCACCTTCCGTTTGTATTTTTGGCCAACGGAGGCGGAATCGTATCTTGTTATTTCTTTTGCTCGAAACTATGGGCCTAGTTAACACTCATACGCATCCTGCAGTGCCTTTTTTTTAACGCTTTGTTTTGAATATGGATCTGGCTTTGTAGCACTTTTTCTCGATGCGCCGGGGTCTTGAATGGGTTACATTCTTTGGGTTTATAGAGAGGTCGTTTGTGTGAGCGCGAGTTGAACGGGCGCGGGCCAGTGTGCTCTTCTATCAGGCACAGCTCCGGTGATTTAGCAGTATTTTTGGTGGTGGTGGTGTTTTTTTATTCGGTTATTTCATGGGTATATAGCGGTATTCAGAGTGGTGGTGGCGACGCACAGCTGGAGGCCCACTGGATCTGTATGCGCATCCCCAGTTTGGGCTGGGCTTTGCTTCAAGAGATGATTAGTTGTTGATTAGTTGTTGATGGGGGTGTTTATGCAAACAAGTTTGGTCCAAAACCGGGGGTATATGTTTTGTGCTAGGTTGGACTTTAGGTTTTCGTGTGCGGTAGTTTCGCCATGTATATTAATTACATTCCCTTTTGCCGTCAGGGTAATGGCGGCGACTCCGGTGTACACGATGGCCGATGCTCCTGATCAGCGGTGTTTTTGCTGATCTTCACGGCGGAAGGGTCCTGTCTGAGGGGTTTCGGCGCATGCACACTACCGTCAGTACAGGCGGTACCAGCCAGGAGGTGGTGACATACAGATTTGACTTCGAGACTAATCTGGTTCCATCAGGCCGCATAGAGTTGAATGTGTCAGGTGATGTAGCATCTGGACTGGCCTTAGCCGAGAGGTCGGCTGCTCTGGCCATGGTCGAGGCAGTTAGGAAGAAGTACAAGCTGTTTCCGGCCGATTACAACTTCATTAGGGTTGCTGAGAACAGGCACATTTACAATACCATGAAGGCCGCGCTCGCAGGTTTCAAGAGGGCTTTCGCCGAGTTAGAGCTGTATGCAACACAAGCTCAGGGGGCTATGATGGGGTTATGCGCCGAGTTGTCGGCTTGGCTAGTCACTGCTTAGTCAACGCTTGGTTCAAGCGACATCAGTGCAGTTTCACAGTTTCATGCAATCATGCACGACAAGGCTCTCTGCCTAGGGGTGAGCATCAGGGATGCTGGACATCTGGTTTCAACTCTTACTAGGGGTGACATTGAGCCAGTTGACAAGCGTCGGTTCGATCAGAGTGTTCCGATGCCTCAGGTACTATAAAGAGCTAAGACGTTTCTCTCTATTAAAAACTAACCCCGTAAAGTATAGGATTAATGCATGTATTACACAATTCTTGCACTCAGTTTGCCTCCTTTTACGCTGCGATGTACACATTGGACTGTGCCAGTCTTATGATGATGTTCCTTTTAATCCGCAGGACATAGCATGGGAGCGTTCATACTACACGCTCCGATGCATCTATGGAGAGGCTGTGAAGAAGTTCCTGGGACCTGAGACCACTATACTCATGTCACGTGGCGAGGATGGGCAGTTCAAAGCTTCGGTGTACTTCCCTGCAGAGCCATTCGCTTTCCATGGTGAGCCAGCAGCAAACAAGGCAGCTGAATCAGCTGCAGATCCCTGTGTTGGACTTCAATTATGGTGTGCGAGCTTTCCAGGATAAGTTCATCAAGCTTTTCGATCAGCGTATCAAAGGGATTTGGGGTTGCGCAGAGAAGCTAAGTGAAATGCTTCGCGAAGCCGGTCTGCTTGCTGTTGGCGGAGCGCTTGACATGGGGCCGAGGGTGTCCGCGCATGAGATGTTAGCTGGTGTCTGGTCCTCGGTTGAAACATTTTCTATCAAAATGAATGGTGTGATGGTGAGTTACACTGCTACTAGGGCCTGTTTGGAGGAGCTGAAGGTATGTTGGCGGTCCCATCTGAATGTTTTGTGTTGATTAGTGTAGTGTGATTTACTTTTTGCATAGTTGGACGTATCAGGCAATGATCAGTACGTGATTTATTGTGACCAATTTAGGTCGATCGCGCCGAAATAGAATCCTTTTTTGGCGATGGACAGAACTGAAATTTGCCTGGCTTTTGCGTGTGACCCCCTACTGGTCGAGGTATATGTTAACGGTTTTAATTAAATTGGTGTAATGCCTTACGTCTGATTTTTTATGCGGTAGCTTCGAGTGGTTTGTCTGTTTACCACCAGTTTATTATGTATTCATAAACACAACGTTTTGTTACAGGGATATCACAGGCATGGAACATGGGGATGCGGCCAGGGATTGCCACCCAGCGTTGGTTGCCCTTATAGGTGCTGGTAACATTGTGTCGAAGCCTCTGAAGCCCGAGTATTGTCTACGATCACTAGTAGTTCAAATTGTGTTTGCGCTTGGTGAGCTTTAATGTACGGTCTCAGTGTATGTTATGAGTGGTCATTAGACCACACGTCTGTAATAAGGGAAGTTATCCCCTGTGTTGTCGAACTTTATTTGGATTGTCAAGTGTGGTTTCCATGGTTCCAGCTGAACGCACCCGTTCCAGCCTGTGTGTTATTTTCTACTCCGTTTATATGAAAACAAAAAAAGAGATCCAAGTGAGGATCGCGTCAAACGAGTGCGTGCGTACACCGTGGTAGTTATTTTTCTGTGGGAGATATGTTTGAGTGGTCCGTGGATTTGTAGCCCAACTATCCTGGTTTTTGATTCGGTTTCGGTCGTTTGTAATCCGTTAACATGGTGGGACGCGAGAGGTAGGGTTTTCCAAAACCTATGCTGAGAGGATTCACACGGCGGCGTCTCTAGTGTTACCAGCAACAAAAGCATATGTGTAACCGTATGCTCCTCTCGCAGTCCGAAATAAATTCGTCCAACGGACACTTGCCCTATTTACTTGGCTCGTTCGTACGTACGTCTCACAGAGAGAAATAAATTTATAGATGGCCTTTTCGTTTCGGTGTACGTTGAGGCACGCAGCACCGGCTGGTGGTATGATAGAACAGCTCATGTAATGCATGTAGCCGTAGTGAACGGATATGAACGTTTCATGGGTTTTTGTAGCGACATGTAAACAATTACCATGCATGCGTAGTTTCATAGCATACGACTCGGATTACGTGGAATAGGGTGTAGGGTGAGGAATATAGTTTTGCATACGGAGGCGGTATATAATGACGGTAGGTATCCTAATCGAACTTCATCCAACTTGGCGGTAGTGGGCGTCAAGTCTTGCGGGTGACCTGTAGCAAATCCGACAATCTCCTTGTGCCGTGGGTGTGTTTGCAGTCTTTGCGGTGTGTTTTCTTTGCCACCTGCTCTTCTGATCTCCTTCTCCAATTTGTTATGCTTCTTCCATGACTTTGTGTTAGTTTCCCGTGGCCAGCCTCTTCTTGTTGGTCTTGGTGGGCAAAAGACCCCAATGTCGTTGCTGCTTCCGACAGCTGCCCCTGGATGAACTTCATCAACTGATGAAGAATACGCGTTTGGTGTTGGTCTGCACGGGAGTATGTTGTCAAGCGCACGCAGCGCTGCGTTGAGAGCTGAGTCATCAACTTGAAGATTTGACTGAGAGATCTCCATTGCTCGCATGGCAAGGAGGTGCCGCTTCGATTCTGAGTTCCTTGAAACGATGTCCTCCCATGATGGATGCAAAGAGGTGGTCTCTACAATGCCGGTAGCGTTCATTGTCCATCTATGCTGTATGTTTTCCCTCGGAATCTCAGTTCTGTCCAAATGGACTAGCACCTGTATTTTTGGTTGGAAAACTTCGTTAGTTTTTCATCCGTTTGGACCAGATAAACAGTTTTCCAGATCTCTAGCTGGCTAGGACAGTAGGGAAGACGGCGTAGTTGTTACCTTGAGGCAGTGCCTGCAGGGCAGTCCCATGTGCTCGTATAGGCCGCAGGTGCAGGTGATCTTGGTGAAACCAGTGAGAGTGACGGTGTAGCGAGGAGCATTTGCATCTCCAATAGCCTTGTTATGAATGACAACGAATTGCATTGAGTTGCTAGATTTCCAATGGATTGTGTAAGCACCCGATTCATATAACTCATTAGTGAATCGGTCGTTCATCTCCCGCGTGTAAATCTCCGCGGCATGCTTTTCTATTGGCACTCCAATTCTATATGTTCTTGAGATCTGAATTCCTTGAAATTTAGTTTGGTATATTAGTTTACTGATAGAATGAGTTTCAGTCTTTTTGAATCCATGCTAGTTATATGATGGAGATGGTGGACGGTAGCTGGATTGTACCTGCTTACTGATGTGGTTCTGTCGATGTTCTTCCTCATTACGATCGAATTGGAGCTCTCTGAATTTGGCGACAAAGACATGCATTGGTGCGGCTCGTTGGATGAACCTCTTTAACATATGGTTGGCGCTCTCAGAACACTGGGTGCTTGTCATTCCTGCACAGAAAATGTCCATGAAGTATGGTTTTGCCCACATACCTCTTGTTTGGAATGCTCGCTCCAAAAATTTGTTTCCGTTAAGTTTGTACTCGTCGACAAGTTTGTGCCACGTCTCTTCGAATGAGCTTGGAGATGTTTCGTCAGTGATCAGTCGGTTGAACAGCTTCTTGAAAGGGCATTTTTTTGAGTATGGCGCACCGATCTGTGGCTTCGCATTCCGCAGGATGTGCCAGCGGCACCACCTGTGCCGTGTCCCTTTCATTGTATTCCGAAGTGCCGCCACCATTGCTTGGCATTGGTCTGCATAATTTTGAATCTCCCCCTAGTTAGTTGCTGCTTGGACACGAACTGACATATTTCACATTTTACAACTAATTACTCATTACCATTAAGCAGTCAGTTTGGGTTTGCACTCCATAAAGGTGATATGAATACATTGTTTCAGTCTGCAAAACATTGAAATTTGCTAAAGGTGTTCTAGAAGGCATACCTGTTAGCATGGTCAGTGGCTGCTTGCCATCCATTATGTCCGTAAAATTGGTGAAAGCCCATTCTAAATCCTCGGTGCGCTCATGGCATAATAAGACACCTCCAAATATGATGGATTGGAAGTGGTTGTTGACACCTACGAACATTCCGAAGGGCATGTTGTACAGGTTGGTTCTATAGGTTGTGTCGAATGTTACAACATCACCGAAATGCTTGTAGTCGAATGATTCTTTCCAGTGCACCAAAGCATTGATTCAATCACGCCATCAGATGTAGTGCGGAACCTTACTTCGAGGTCATTGTCCTCCTCTTTCAGTTTTTGCAACAGCGCCATGGTCTTTTGGAGGTCGTTCTGTATGTCATCTTGGGCGAGTTTGGCGCAAAGGTTACGAATTGCCTGTTTCCTGATGGGCACACCGGAGTCTGGATCACTTACGCCAACAATGCTACACACACGGCCAATGGGGACATTGTTAGACCTCAACCGACGTATAAAGTTCTTAGTTGTATGGTCGATATCTCCGTGGGATCCCCATTGCTTGTTTTCACCACAGGTAGCAGAAAGCGGATGGTTGTGGCTGTCAATAACCTTTGTTACTATCCATGCATGGTTTTGAGTCCTGTGTAGACGCACCATGGCCTTGCAGCCTGTTCTTGCGGAGGCTCCTAATGCATTTTTGCAGTACCCCTGTTGGATGCTACGGTCAGTACTTTGTTAAGTTCAAAGACCAATTGCGGGTGAATGAAGATCAGTGTGTCTTGTTTTTCTTACCTGACAGGAGCATACCATATCTTTACGGGTAGGTAGTCGTTGTTGTTCATCTTTGACGCGATTCTCGTATGCCGAAACCAATTTCCCACGAATAGAGGTTATAGAACTCCCTCGCTTCTTCAAAGGAGTCGAATTGGGTGCCTACGTAGGGGAAGAAGATTGGCTCGCCAGGCCGGCCTTCAGCACTTGATATTGCTCTCGCCACGGCACTTGTGTCCGATGGGTTCTCTGAATATTCCGGACCTGATTTGCCGCGTTTACTGGTGAAAGAAGATATGTAGGGTAAAATAGATCTGCCTGGTTCATGTCCAAGTTTGTGGTGGTGCTTTCTATATTGCGAGGCAATTGGACAAGGTCAAGTAGTTGCTTACCGTTTTCGAAAGGAGAATGTCGTAAGAACTTCATCGTTTGTGGCAGATCTCTGGTCGCCGTGCGTACCCGAGCCGGCGTTTTGCCGTGATTCTCCGCCGCCTGTCGCGGATCCACTCGGATCCTCATCTCGCGTCCGTGAAGCCGAGTCGTTGTTGTCGCCCGGTTGTGCACCGACCCTCGCTACAGGCGAGCGAGATTCATCAGCGTCACCCATGGTGCTGTGGCGGTGTGGGCTCTGCCGGATGCCTGCAGGGGGGGAGATGGAAACCAGGGTATGAACTAGAAGCAGTGAATTGTGATTCAACTTGGAGTGACGAGGCCCGCGCCACTGCGTTGACGCGGTGTGGTGGTGAGCATAAGGTCGTCGGAGGACTGCGCCGCAGAGGTGCAGGGCAAAGAAAATGCGCTACGTAATGATGGGCGGTTCTTACGGCAAAGACGGCAGTATATTACGTCGCTGTGCATCTTATTACATGCGAAAACATCCACACCAGCCCGATCCCGTTATGGCCGATCAACGGCTCGACGGGGCGCATAAGTTCCTCCACGTTCGCGCACGATGGAATCAAAATGGATCGCGGGCCCAGCCGCCCACGCGACGGGACGGAGCGCTAGCGAACATGAGTGCGACCAGGAAGAGGGCAGTCGTCATCCAATTTTGCCCAAACACTAGGCACGGGAGTTCCTGCGGGTGGAGGCACCGGTGAACTGGGGGAGAGAGTCGGAGTCGCGTGTGTTGCCACCGCTTGCTCCCGTGGCCTGGAGCCCACGTCCTCTAGAGCAGCGCCGCAGTAGCAGCCATCGCCGTCGCACTGCCGATGGCTAGAGCTAGGGTTTCGAGCCCGGGCGAGATTGAGGGGAGAAGAGCCCGGATGGTTCATTTGGGGAAAGGGGTGGTCCGGAGGAGTCCACGCGATGGTAAGAGGAGGAGGCGGCGGCGCTATGCGAGGTGCGTTTATTTTTTTAATTTTCGGTTTCTGAAAAGAGAAGAAAATAGGGAGGAAGTGCGCGGGATGGAATCAAACCCGGGCCGAGTGCTGGCGCGGGGTGAGGTTGAGGGGCGTGCCGGTTGATGAGAATATTGAGGAATAATCTGGATGGTTCATTTGAATAGATTTGAATGAGAGATAAATTGGTGCATTAGTAGGGTAGATATGACTGAAAATTGGCATAAAGTCATTTATTTTTGGTTAGATGCAGAAGATTATACACCAGAGAAGGAAATGATGATTGTTTTTTTTTTCTAATAATGGAGGAGGAATCAACTCAAGATGTAGAATCTTACTACTAAAAAACCCAAAAGGGATCGTCGCCCGGCACTAATGACCCCGCCCCCTCCCTCGCGGAAGTCTCGGTTTCACCCCGCCTCCCACCCCGCGCGATAGGTGGCCTCGGCCCTGCCAAAACTGCCCGACAGTTTCCCCTCGGTCGCCCGCAGCTCGCGGCACCGCCTCCATCCGTCCCTGCATCCACCCCGCTCCCGGCCTCCCCCGGCGGGTTTCCTCTGGCTCCAGTGGTCACCTCGCCCCCTACGTGAAAGTGCCCCGGCTCTCCCTTGCTCGCCGGCACGAACAAAAAAAATCGGCTCCATCTCTCCCCGATCTCCTCGCTCCCCGACCTCCACCACGGCCCTCGGTCGCAGCAGCTCATCGCGCCACCGCCGCCCATTCAACCCTGCAGCATGCCCGAGCACGCGAAAGCTCCCGCCGTGCCGCCCTGTCCTCGCTCGCTGCCTTTATGGCCTTCATGCCGTGACCCCTGAGCCTACCTTGGCCGCGCGACGTGAGCCGCGTGCTCCTCTCATTGTTGCACTCTTTAAATATGACATCTGTTGCTTTTCTATAGTCACTGCAACATTTTTAGATTGCTACATGCTTAGGTGATTTTTGTGTTTTTGTGTTTGATTTTAGGTAATCATGAAGGAGATGCTAAGAAGTTTAAAAGCAGATTTTCAGCTCATAGGATCCATCAACTTCTTCCATTTGATAAAGATCGAGAGAAATGGATCAAGGCATCTGGTCATGGCTCTCTGCTTTCTTTGCCTGACTTCTATGTGCCAGTCAGGTTTACCAAGTGGATAATGAAGCATATTGATCCTGTGTTACGTGAGTTTAGGCTGGGCAGCAAGGTGATTATGTTTTATTGCGCTCTGATTTGCAAGATATTGGGCTTTAAGAATGGCACCAAACCTTTCAACCTATGTGTTGATGTTGAGAAGGTTGAAGAGTTCTTGAAAATCCGTGATCAGTTTAGGGAGGGTAGTAAAGCCAAGCTGAGAAGGTGCAAAGAGGTTCTCCTAGCTAGCAAGGATGAGGCTTCTAGCATTGGGGTCAGTTTATTGTCCAGGTCCACAAATGCTGTGAGCTTAAAGTATCTCTATAGCCTACATGATGTATCCAAAATCAAATAATTTGATTGGGCTGGCCACATCCTAGATGTGTTGATGGCGTATGGTGGATAGTTACCGTTTTTAAATTATCTTAATCGAACAACTAAAGCATGACCATAATATTCTAGGTTCTCTCTTCAATTTTCACGGTATGTCTACTTGCCTTCTTTTACGTGTCTTTAATTGGATCCATGTCTTTGTACCTTTATTCAGACTGTTGTATCGGTTCGTATTTGTTGTTGCCTCTGATTTTACCTGTGTCTAGATTGTGTACATGGATCACCTTGATATCCCAACAAATCGCCACACGCATCAAATCTGTTATGATTTGCCTCGTCTTTGCAATGTATCCACAAAGGACTTTGAGTTTGCTATGGATGTGGACTAGTAGAGGCTACAATTGGATACATTCGGGAGGCTACCGGTTTTTACATTTATCCTCTACTTTTGTACATTTTTCCATTCTGGAATGCATTGCATTTCATAATGCTAACTCCCTCACCAATCCTAAATGTTAGTTTCGGGTTGTTACACCATACTCGACTCCTCCAAATGAAACTGAGGATCCTATTACTGCTGAAGCCCGTGTTGTTAGCTCCCAAGCATCTCTGGAAGATAGGCTGCACCCACCAGGCCCTAGCAATCTAAGTTCACATATGTTAAGAGCATCTCTAGGTGTTTTTTCTGTTTTTGTTGCAATAGATACCTTTCCATGTTGCACTACTTTCCTATCCATGTTTCATAAACTTATCTCTCAGTGCTATTCTGCCCTTATTTCATCTTGTTTTATTTCTGCCATCTTAACAGGTGCCTCCTCAATACCAGCCCATTGTGACAGAGACAAATTCTCTAATCGAGCGTGACATTGATGATCTTGTTGAGGCTAAGGCCGTGGATTTCAAGGGCAAATGCAGGGGTATAATCAAGAATCGTTTAGCTGAGATGACATCTAAGATCATCATCCTGACTGCTGAGGCTTCAACCAGAACTTGCAATGCACCTTCCAAGGCCTCTACCAGTGGTGGTGTGCCCCTGCTAAGGGTGCTGATTGGACCTCTACCAGTGGTGATGTGCCCCCTACTAATGGTGCTGCTGGCACTGTTGGAGGTGGCAGCAATTTCGGTTCAGATGACCTAGACATCACAACAAAGCTTTCTTTCATTGTCATTGAAACTGTCAAAGCAGGAGCACACTTGGAGTCCTCTAAAGCAAATGCCAGCCCATCTTCTCCCACAAACAGGTATGGCATTCCATCTTTCAATCTATTTCAAGCGGATGATCCAAACTTCAACTTGATTTATGGTGATGACAATGACATGGTGGGAATGGAAACAAATTCAAGTTCGTTTGACAAGAAGAATAGGAAGAGGCGGGCTGATTTGAAACTAAATCCTAAGAAAGCCGAGAAGCTAAAGCTAGCCCAAGAATCATGGGATGGGCAGCAGATGGCTATGGAGTTTGACCCGGTTCGTGTTTTCCATTGCCCATAGTTAACTTTTTTTTCCCATTTTAGTCATTCGCATTTGGCATAGTTTTAATCTTGGCCTCTTTTTTTCAGGTCAACATGGCTGACTACAGGAAGCATGTGGCTGGCTCACTACTCCTATCGCCATTGAACGAGGTCTCTGTTGCGGACTTCGTGAAGGAGCACTGCATTAATTAGCTAAATGACATGCCATTAGTCTAGTTAGTCTAGTTAAACAAGGAACACACTATATCTAGGTTTTCAACCTCTATGCAACCTGTGGTTTTGCGACTAGACATCTTATGGGGAAAGGATATTTCTAGGTGTCCTGTTCTGCTATTTCTTCTGTAATAAGCCATGTTGCATTGGTAGTAGCAGTCTGTTGCAATTACCTGAACCGCACTGTTGCAGTGTTGAGAATCCAACGTTACAAGTTCCTTCTGTCTTGTTATGCCATTTCTTTTTGTAATCAGCCATGTTGCATTGGTAATAGCATTCTGTTGAAATTACCTGAACCGTACTGTTGCAGTGTTGAGAATTCAGCGTTACAAGTTGCTTCTGTCATTTTTTGTTTCTTTTTGTTGCTGGTTCAAAGTAGTCTGTGGTATTTCTATGGGCTGCAGTTTCATTGGTTCGAAATATTTGCACTCCATCTTATATGTCTATGCTTTATGCAAAAACTCATATTTTTTGAGAGTGCGTGCTGGACCGCGTTGAACTTGTATTATTTGGACTGTTGCAACTACTCCCATAGGATGTTGCAATGCTTCTTATGACATGTTTAACTAGTCTTAGTCACCGGTTACAAGTAATATAGTTTACGTGTGTTAACTAATTCCAAAGAAGAGGTTTTCTTTTAAGTAGTTATCACTTCCAGATATAACAATGGGGAAATGTTCATGTTATATGACCACATTTTGAGAAGTAACAGCTAATTCAGCTACTAGCAACATACAATTCATATACTTGCAACAGTAGTTACACTCGGCTGTTTCATTAGAGCAATTACATATGCAATGATGGGGAAATCTTCATGTTTCATAAGCACATTTTGAGATGTAACAACTGATTCAAGTAATTGCAACATAAAATAAAGGTACTTGCAACATAATTAAATTAAATTACATTGATCCTTTGTGATTTCTCATATTCATTCGATTATAGTCTCGAAGGTGGCATACAGAACATCTATAATCATTTGAATGAGTAAAACAATGGTTACCCAGTACACAGCTACAAAACTATAATTATAGAGCATATATATAATTTCTTTTGTTATATCAATGAATAATATTAATGTAAAATGCTACAGATTAACTTTTTCAAATGACCTAGTGTACTGTGACCTCATTATGATCAATAAATAAGACTACAAAAGGTTATGTCAAAGAAGATGGAGTTTCCGAAAGACTTGAACAGTTCCCTGGTTCTTTCATCTACCCAAAACAGCCTCGTGACAGCATTATGAACAGTTCCCCTTCTTTTTTTGTACTCTTCTTCTTAGTTTTCTCCCTTACTTGCTGCACAATGCTCTTCATCCTTTCCTCTTTTCCCTTTGGCCTTCCTTTGGGATTGCTCGCTGCACAATACTCTTCGTCAACAAAGCTTTACGCACCAGTCTGTTGTTGGAGACACTCTGATTTGATATCAATTTCACCTCGACCCTGCATAAAAATGTTGCAAAAGCTTTAAGCATGACATACATATGCACCCTCCCTTGAAGGAAACTAATGAACAATGCTTGATGTACTAGAAAATGGATCTTACTTCAACATCAAGGCTAGGTGCTGTTTCAACAATCGTGCGATTGCAGCTGTTGTTGCTTGAGGTTGCAACCTTTTGTGTCAGTCCAATAAATGTTTGTTCTTGCATTTTGGCACTATTGATATCCTGTCATATGCCAATGTTGCAAACTGTATCAGTAGATGTTTGACATGCTATAATCCTATGTTTCACTGCTACAAACAGGAAGACAACACTACTGCAACCATGTACTAGATCAAACGAACACCAATAAATACATCCTAAATTCGACATCACTTTGGCTAAAACCCATGTTGCAAAGTGCATAAGCACATGTCTCATGTTCCATAATAATCTGTTATTCGCTATTGCAAACATAGGTTAGAAGAAGTTGCAATTGTAGATCTTACCTGAGACACGCCATGAACAGAGATGAGAAGTCTCCTCGAACTGGCAGTTGCAACATCTTCGGCATCTTATCGATGAGCTAGTAACCTGCTGCTTGAAGCACTTTAGGGAACACTCAATTCTAGACACTATGTGAGGGTGAGACATTTGGGAACAGATCTACGGTTGAGCAGACGTGAGCTTGAGCGGCGCTGGCGCGTAAGAGTTGTTGGCGCGGTGTTGCTGCCGAGCGATGCGGTTGCTGCCGCAGAGCTGCTGGCTGTGGGCGAGCTGCTGCCGCGGAGCTGCCGGCGGTGGGCTGTACGAGCTGCTGCCACGGAGCTGCCGACGGTGGGCTGTAGGAGCCGCTGCCGCGGAGCTTGCGGGGAGTTGCTGGCACCGTCGAGCACGAAACTGCTAGCGCGCGATGGCGAACAGCGCGGCGCGATGCTTGGCTGAGCCGGAGGGGTGCGATGGGGAAGAAGGCGAGCACGAACTGCTAGATGCGGCGGAGAAGGCTGAACGTGATGCGCGTTGGTAAGAAGGCGATGGGAGAAGCGTGATGGGCCATTATCTATTTGGGCCGTTTCGGGGCGCGATGCTCGGCTGTGCTGCTGCGGGCATCCGATGGATCGTGTTTCTATAGGACGTCCGAGCGCGAGCTCGACCCTAATAATAAACAAATAAACAAGTGAGACATGCATCTTGGTTTATAGGTCTATTTTAATTTTCTAAGGCCTCTTGGGGAGGTGAATGCCAGGTGTAAACATTGAATGTTCATTGTGCGGTCCTCCCTTTTAGTCAAATTGGATGGGCATACTTTTTTGGTTTCTTCCAACTGCAGTCATAAGTGGCCTAGAGCGCCTGGAACCAAATACTTCAGTAATAAGGTCCCGCCAGGGTGATTTTACTTTGGTTGCTTCTTATGGCTCCCCAAAATTAAAGAAATGATCAAGGTGACCACCATGAATATCTTGCTCTGCATGAATGCAGGTTTAGAGGTGACAAATTCAAGCTCTGCAAAGTGTTGCGTTGAAACACAAATTGGGTTGGTATGCACACTTATTGCTCTTAACAAGTAGATCTGTTAGCAAGGATCTTTGTTTGCTGGTTCCCAATATTTATAGTAGTAAAATTTGTGCACAACTCATCAAATTCTGTCAAAATATTTGCATGATTCTAAATTGATTATTTGATTTCTAGGTTATTTTGTTTGCTGGTGACGACAACCAACATATATATATCTAGAGGGGTCTTCTTGTATGACAAAGCAATACAAAGAAGTGGGAAGCGATTGAAGGATCAAGGTCGAAGTTCATAGTCTGGCTGCAGAGCAGTAGTCTGAAACTCTGAACTCCAAAACAACAATGCTGAGTGATGATGGATACCAGCTGTTGCAGTTGGTTGACTGGGAAGGATTTGGCATTGGGAGTTTATCATATAGTCACTGCGATTTTGTTTAGAGTTACTGTCAATGCAGAATTGACGCAATTAAAATTTTTGTTAAGAGTTTTGTGTGCGGTCTTACATGGAAGGGGTTCTAAAAAAGTTGCTCATTTTGGCTCTACCTCTTGCATACATTATTGTAACCTATAATATTTGTTTTTAAAGTTATAATAAAACTGAAGGTATAACAAGACATACGTGGACCTTAAAATTTAGAAAATTTGCCGTACCTCTTATTTCCATCTTCTTTGCAGACAGCATTGGGCGTCCTGAACTCAATGGTGTTGACCCCGATCACCATGGCATTCTCAGACCCATCGAACACAAGAACAGGTTAAGGCTACCCGTGAGCATAGGGACAAGCAGACGGGCGGCAACGTTGGTGGTAATAAGACAAGCATTTTGGCGACTCTGCCACCATGGACATGCCCATTGCCCAGCGATGGAGGTAACAAGTCTGACTCTGGTTTCGCTGAAGAACAGATGTATATACAAGATACAACCTGACATGTTTGCATACGCATTAGGGGAATGCATTTTAAAGGACGAGCTGGTGAGCTTGCTGCATATACATGCTGACATGGTCATCAACTAGAAGGCATTGCAGTTTATTTATTTGGGATATTGAAGAATACAAGTCTTTTCTATATTTTCTATTGCTCCATTTAAAAGAAACACAATCTTCTAATTTGCATTGCAGGTCTAGCTTCTAATGTGTTATGCTGTAGTTTCTCAAATGAAACATACACTGCTGGCAAAAGTAGAAGTTTCTCATGCCCATCTGGAACTGTTAAAGCACACAAATGTTTATTGGGGAGGGCGACACATGGCATGAAGCTGTTGCATCAAGTTTGGTTTTGGGACTGATTTTGACAAATAGTTTGAGCTGCAGTTTTTCTCTTCAGTGTACAACACTTCAAGTAAAGATGTTATTCTGGTTTCATGTCAATTGGAACTGGATTTGATTTTGCACATGATTTTGTAAAATAGGCCGAGTTGCAGTTAATATGATTCAATACAAATACATTTTTGGTAAATCCCTTGAAACAGATCTTTGCTTGAGATTTTAGACTTGTTTTGTTGTGTTTTGCAACAAATCTTTGCTTGAGTTTTGTTGTGTTTTGCAACAAAACTTGGAGTTTTATTTTAGACTTAACAAATCTATCATTTATGAAGACGTGTATATATTTGTTATCGGTGTTATTATGCTTTCTCGTTGCAACGCACGGGCATTTAGCTAGTTATAGGTACAATTCTCAAGTTTCAAAGTGGTTCTTCCAATGTGTAACAACGAGTTTGCACTGAATTACAGAATTGCAAAACAGAGAGCATGTTTCATAGTTTAAATTGTATGGATATATAGTGTAAGCAAAAGAGAAGAAAGGCCACACCGGTGCCGCTGGGAAAAGATAGCCCATCATGTACTTTTATATAGGGCAGGGACCCACTAGACTGGAGTATGAAACCTTACACGTAGGTCTTCGACAACATCAATATCTTACCACATGGCGAACTTAGGAAAATTAACAGGAACTTCAATTCTACAGCACATATCATGACTAGGCAGGCCTTTTCAGAGCATGTACAAATATCACAACATTGTAATTATGCCTGCTCTTTTCAGGGCCATTGTACACAGTGCCTACTTCCTGAAGCACTGCAAAACATTTCTCTGCCTTTTGTCAGGGTTTTCGCAGCATCGTGCTGCTAATATGTTCTCATCAAAAAAAATCCCTTCTGATCTTGAGATGTAGGGAAAATTCTCCTAGGGATATATATTTGTTGTTTTCGCTGGCACCTCTTTCTCTCCGTTTAACATGTCGAGAACCTCCGCCATTGTCGGACGGTCTGCCGGATCCATCTCTATGCACAGGAACCCCACCTTTAGGCACTTCACGACGTCCAGAACCTCAGATTCTTCAACGAGAGTGGAATCAAATACTTCCTTGATAACATCTTGCTGCAGTATGACATTCTGATGCCAAAAGAGACGATCCGTCATCATACAATTCCTACACTTTATAGTACTTCATTTGTCCCCAATAACAACACATCTCATTTTTAGAAGTCAAAATTTTTTTAATATGGCTAAATGTGTAGAAATACTAATATTTTATAATAAACATATTAAGGAAATAGAAATCTTTATATCTTTTCCATATTACTATTACTAACTAGGAAAATTGCCCATGCGATGCAACAGGTGGTGGTTGTTGCAACCAAATTACCATCATTAACTATTAAAATATAGAGTAAAATGTAAGAATAGGCCATCAACTTGTGCGGCTGTGTCATTTTTGGTCATCAACTTAAAAATTGCATTTTTGGTCAACATCTTTACTTGTGCTATATTAATAGGCCATCCACTATTGATATAACTTATCATGCGTGAAAAAATATTCCCTTAATCAATGACATAGTAATTTGTTATTAATACTCCAACATAATAAATTTTGAAAATTGATACTCAAGATAAGTGTACACATTTTGAGAAACGTGTCATAATACATAAATATTTTAAATTTAATTTTAAGTACTTTATGTTTTGGAAAATGTTGTTATAATATGCCATTATGAAAGAAAATTCAAAGTAAATTATCCGTATCTTACTAATATTTTAATAGCTTATCTAAAAAAATTGAATAACTATAACACATAATATGTATCTTCAATGCTCATTTTATAAATATTAATACAAAAATTGATTACAGTAAACATACATATTTTACGAACATGCAAATCACACACACACACTTAAGTTTTATATTTTTTTGTATTTTTACTAAAATGTTTCACATATCTATATTGATAATATAACCATTACTACATAAAATTTTGTTGATAAAAAACCAAACATCTTGAGAAGTGATGGTATTATTATTATACACCATACGGAGTAGGTGCGCTACGTGTTCCCTCCATCTCTAACCATAAGTGTGTGGTTAAAAATTAATTCATGATACTTAAGAGTAAATATTAATACAAACATTTACTCCTCATGTTCTAACCCATGTGAGAGCACAGGTTGATGGACTAGTAAATCTAATTAGGCTAGTCTCAATGGAGGTTTCATGTCACAGTTTCCAACACATCCAGATTTTGGAAACAGTGATGCGAAGAGTTTCATCCCCATAAAACTCTCTCTACCGCATGAAACTCTTATTACCTCTCTCATCATTAATATGCTGCCACATCAGTCTAATTAATGCTTATAAAACTTTTATGAAACTCCATTGAGACTAGCCTTATAAACATGACAATGAGATGTATTCATGCCAAACTGAGTGGCAAAAGCAAATGATGCGGCTGCCATCATTGAAAAGCTTTTCTCGAAACTAGTGACGAAACCTAGCATGACTGCATTTATTTGTAGCGTCTAGTCGGGACATGTTTTCCCTCAATTAGTTTTGGGTACCAAATGGGACGTATCACCTCTAGTCATAGTAGTCTCTTTCCAAAATTTACTCTTTAATAAATTATTATCATTAAGATAGTTATTTGAGGCCATTTTTGTTCCCAAAAAGTTTCAAGATTCCTTGTCACATCAAATTTTTTACACATACATGGAGCATAAAATGTAATTAAAAAATAACCAATTGCACAGTTTAGCAATAAACAATGAGATGAATCTTTTGAGCCTAACTAGTCTATGATTGGACACTAATTACCGAATAAAAAACAAAAGTGCTACAGTAGCCAAACCTAAAAAATTTCGCGAACTAAACACTCCCTGAGTAAAAATTTATTGTGTCAGTTTATGGTTCAAATTATTTGTCTATCTTTCTCAAATGCTTAATTAATTCGTTTCAGTGTGCAAAACTTGACAAAGGAGATTGATATGTAGAGAATTCTTAAAGAAACAACATGAAACTATGACTACTGTAGTTCAGTTGCAGTATTATGAGTGTAAATACGTTACATACATATGTACCATCCTCATAACTGGGGTAGAAGTTTTGAAATTCAACTTTAGCGCATCCTCGGAAAATGGTCTTAAGGAGGATGACTCCAAAAGCAAACACGTCCTGCTTCTTTGACACCACAGAGGTCTTAATATATTCTGGAGCAAGGAATCCCCTGGATTTATGTGAAAACGGGATAAGGACCTCCAAAAACAGTAATGAAAAAATATAAAAGAGCTTACAATGTGCCCACTGCTCGGTCAGTTGTAATGATGTCAACTTCATTATCCAGCACAACTGAAAATCCAAAATCAATGATCACAGGATTCATGTCGGAATCGAAGATGATGTTGTGTGGTTTTATATCTAGATGGAGTATGTTTTGCTCATGTAGGTAGTTCAGGCCCTGTGCTATCCCTTGAAGTATTCTGAAGTAGAAGGGCCAATAAATACGTTGTTCCCCTACAAAGTACGTACAAACCATTAGGTCTATATTAAACCATTTATTAGTGTCCAAAAAGATAAGAAAATTGATCCAGACAGGTGGAACATGCCCCATGCTAAGTTATGCAAGCTTCCGTTCGGCAGGTATCCAAGGACCAGAATGCGACTTGGTTTTATTGCTTCCACTTGTTGGCCCTCATGCCAAACTGACACCACTTTGTCGTCGATGCAATATCCAAGAGTTTTAACTACATTTCTGTGCCGAAGCTTTACACCAATCATGAGTTCATTATGCAGGGACGCATCTTCAACATCAGAAAATCTCATATTCTTTACGGCAACCACTTGTCCATTGCGCAATATACCCTGCAAAGTATGAATACGATTGGCATGCTTCAATCATTTTAATGGGATGGAACAACTTTCTAGACTCCTGGCATTGTGTAGGGCACTAAACTGCTGTTATGGAGCGAGGGTGATCTGCTGTCTCGTATTTAATTATGGGTTGTTTCAAAAAAAAATTAATGAAGTCATCATACCAGAAGATAGGAATAATGTTAGTTTATTGCCGTGGAGGCATTTCGGCTATTTAAAAACATGTAGTCTAAATAATATTTACAGCACTGGCGGCGGAGCTCTGCCCATGTCGGGCGAGCACGTTTGTACATCGAACCATGCTAACCGTAGTTCTCACACCAACAAGAGTAATAATCACCCGCAAACGTAAATCATGGCCCATGATAACCGGGACATTTACTATTCACTCCAATATAAATGTAAATCAAACATCCACTGCAGCGGCATCAGGGTAATTACAGTGCAGAAACTATGATTAGTTTCTATCGTCTAGCACTTCGTGTCGAAGAAACTACACATCACAATGGATTTTTCTCTACTCAAGTCTAAACAAAAATCTAAACTATTACTCATCTCATCCTATGTTCCATTCGTTAGTGCAACCATGTGTGGCTTGCTTGCCGGCGTGGGGGGTTGGCTGGCCAGAACTTTGCCAGCCCTTTGCTGCCTCCGACATGAGATGGAGAAAAAAGCAAGCAGGGTAGCAGCAGGTAGCCTTGCGCGAGCGGAGCAGCGCTGCTTTTCTTGGAGCGCCCAGCTGGCCCTGGTGGAGGTCGCGGCCTTGCGCAAGTTGGAGATACTCGACGAACACCGTGCAAGGTCCGCAGCCGGCTGCACGCGAGCTAGAGACGCGGCGAGCTTGGTCGTGGCAGGCGCAGCGTGCCGGCAGGTCGCGAGCCGTCCACGATGGTGTGGTCGGGGTGGCGCACGAGTCCACGACGGCTGCGTGATCCTAGGGCCTCGCTAGAGGTCCTCAGGGGGGCTGGCCAGCCCATCGGCGGCGCTGGGACGTCCACAGTTGGAGGCTGGCCACCTCGTCCCGATGCCCATCGGGCGGCGGACGCCCAGCGTGTGGTGCGTGGTCTGGGCGGAACGAGGAGCGCGTGGGGATGGATTTGGGCTCACCGGATCCGGAGATACGAGCGCGTCATATTGATTTTTGCGTAGACGTCCAATCTACATAAGACGTCGTTTCTCGCTTTTTTCATCTCTTTCCTCAGTAAGTGACCTGCCACATTAGCAAATTGCCTACATGGCAATGTAATTAATAGTTATAGACTTTACGACAAAGTCTGTACTGTGAGTGCCCATAGGCTCTTTCTGACTGTCTCTATTCTTGTGTGATTTTGGTTATTTGTCACTGCTTTGCAAGTGGAGAAAAGGAAGAACTTGGAGTGTCTCCTACATGGTGAATCTGATGTTGCTTGTACGGCTGACGCTGTTGTCTCCGTTTCATGTATCTGCCTGCTCAAGGGGAAATTAATCACTGTGCTGTGGCAGATGTCGATTCATGAACTCCAGGAACGGCTGTTGCAAGATTTGATTTTTTGTAAGGATTTTGTTGTACGAAGTGCATATGATGTTTGTTTGATTTTCGTCTCAAAATTCATGTGCAATACATATATTTGTGATACTCATACGGCTATTTTCTCACTGATTGTTACTGTAAAAGCTCCAAGGCTATGTTAAACTGCCATTCTGTCTTATACGGTTTTGTTTTTTGGAAAAATTTTTTTTAGAGTGGAAGAAATAGAATCTTACTACTAATAATAATCTAAAGATGTGGACGGAAAAAAAGAATCTTACTGTTAATCAAAAACCGTACAGAGACCAATTATATAAACTACCAATCATTAAATACCTTAATCATAAGCATTTAAGGCTAATTGTGAGAACTAAAATAATTTTTTCTTCCTTAATTTATAGGCATTTATCTTTAATTGCCTAAAAATCACTAAATTGATTGATTATTAATACTTGATTCCACTGATTATGATAATCTTACTAGTTTAAAGTTTGAATATTTACGGTTTCAAACAAGCAGTATATAGGATTTGTGGAAAGTATAGCCCTGAATTCGTAGTAGCATTTTTTAGATGAAGAATGTTTTTCAATCCGGCTTCTATATCCAGAAGTGGATATATATAGCCAAAACGTTAGAAGAGTTCTTAGACTTTAAACCTCACACGAGGGAATACACAAAACATGGAAAAAAAAAAATGCTAAAAACAAAGCAAGAAAAACCAGACCAATGAGGTTTAATCTTCTTCTTCACTCTTGCTCCAATCTTGTAGCAACTTCACGTAAACATCAATCCATCACATCAAATGTCTACTAAGAAACTTGAAGTTCGGATATCTATTGTGGCTCTCTTCATCTGTCCACACTGACCAAGAGCACAACCAACGTAGTTAGCCACCATTAGTTGTCATCGGGCACAACCAGTCATAATGGAAGAGAATCCGAAGCCCAGGCCTACACAGTCAGCCACCATCAGCTGTCATCGGGCACATCGATTCGTGAGGGAAGAGAATCCAAAGCCCAGGCCTGCACAGTCGCCGCCAGCATGGTCGGCATCATAGGGCCACCCTCGAATTGGGGGAGTCGGATCTGACTGCTAGGGCACCAGATTCGGATCCGGCGAATAAGCACCGAATCCACATAGCAGGCCACCAGATCCGATCTCATGCCGCTGAATCAAGAGGGGCGGAGGCCAGCATCAAACCATTTGCAGTCGGGCGTCAATAGACGGACCGAGGACGCTTGCACCAAATGGGGAGGCAGATGTGGCCGTTGGGAGGAGGATCTGCCCGCACCGGCTACCGGCCCACTTGTGCTGGATCCTCCTGCCGAAGGCCGGATCTATGTAGAGCAAGCCGTAGGCAGCTGCTCCATCCCGGGCCTTGATAGCCAGCCGCCGGGCAACAAAGCAATTGATGAGTCCGCACTCCGGTGCCCCCACTAAGGGAAAGGCCCAATCGCCCCAAAAGACTAGTTTGATAGGGGAAGGGTGACCCTCGCTTTTAAGGTGGCTTCCTCCTCCCAAGCTAAGCAAGGTAGGATTATTCAAAGGCTCACACGGTCGCCGTCCGACTACAACTGGGCCACCTGGCCCATTTAGTGTTGCGTCTTTGCCAACAGGTAATAGTGGTGGATGTCCTCATCAGCAACCACCATGGTCGCTGCCGCCCATAAAGCTCCCATGGCACTATGACGCTGATCCCCATGCAGATGCCGCAGCTTTGCACCACCGGGCCGCCGAATTACATGCCGGCAAACTAGTTCCGGCTAGGGGAATGTGCAGCGGGCCGGGATTCACCGTCAGTGGCCAAGATCGGCTGGCCGAAGAAGGTCGACCTCGTGAGGATATGTCGGAGAGAGGGAAGACGGAAGAGAGGGTGAGGCCCACTTGCCGCTATCCTCGTAGTCTGTCAGTCTGCCGCTATAGAGCTCGAGCAGCGGCCGGGCATGAGGTCGAGTGTAGGAGATCGGAGGTGGGGTTGGGGCGGTGCCGCCCGAGTCGCCCCCTAGAGTGGAGCAACCCGGGGGCAGGCCGGTTTACTACTACATTAGGGTTCATACTATGGTCATGAAATATTTACGTTAAAACAATCATATTAGTACTATATGTTCAAACAATCATCATAATAGTAGTGCTGAAAACGACTAGTAAATTAAGGCCACACTATAAACATGAAATATTTTGATCCTTATTGATTTAGTCAGCCTGAGAAGTAGAATTATGGTATGACAAAAAAAAATCAACTGCTCTTTCCTTTATGGGTTCGATCGTACATTCTAACAAAAATAAAAAAATAACCACATGCTCTTTTGCATTATGAGGGCCATTAATATCCCTCATTTTCTAAGGTTGACCAGCATTACGTTTACAAAACAAAAATCACAGACGTTTGCATGCCTAGCTCGAATTACTGTTGCGGGAAGAGTATTACGGTTGCCGAAATTTCATGCGAGGGTCTGTCTGCCTTTTACTGTTGCAGGAGGAAATTTAATTTACTGTTGTGTGATGGTTGGCCGGAGCTAGTGGTTGGTTCGTTGGTGCTCTAAATAGTATTTATCTATCTACCCTGCTAATGCACCAACTTCTCTACGTTCAAATCCATTCAAAATGAACCACCCAGATGACTTCTCAATGTTCTCTCTCATTACTCAGACACGATTCAAGGGTCAGGATCGAAAGTATTGGACACAGCCCCCCCGCCCGTCCCGCGCCCGCCCCCCCGTCGTCCCGCGCAATCATCGGCACTTTCCTAACGCCGCACTCCTTCCTTCCATGACTCCACGCGACGGGGGCTGCCGTCCTCATCTTCTTGCCCCCAGCCCGGCGACCCGCTGCCATCACCATCTCGGCCTTTCTCATCCCTAGCCGCCGTGGTCGTTAGTTGAAGCCGCGGCATCCAAGACCAGAACCACCTGAGAGGCCGGCGGCAAGCGTTGGATGACGATCTCGAAGAACCGGCCGCGGCATCCAAGATCAAGACCAGGACCTTGACCGCCTCTACTGCTGTCTTGAAGCCGAGATCTACAACACCAGACGTCGTCAGGGACCGCCAAGGACCACGTCCGCCTTGGCTGCTGGCTTCAAGTCCAAATCGGAGATCTTCAGGGAGCAGGAGACCTCATCACGTACGGCCAGGACCATTTGATCTCAAAAAAAATCACATACTGGTACTCAAGTTGCATTTTTTTTTAATCTTTATAATCATCTGTGCCTTTGGGATCTGTTTTATATTTGCTGGTTAACTAACAAACTTCAAGCACAGGATATTTGACTCTGGAGGCTGTCAAGTTTAGATTTTGCTCCTTTTTGTTTCACCCTATGGTTTTGACATGTTCTTTGCTTCTACAGGAAACTGCATGCTCTGAATATTGTCGGTCAGATACTAGCCGAGCTGCAGAACCTTACCTATCTGATTAACATGTGTGGCATCTCACTGACTTGTATATATTTAAAAAAAAAAAAAAAAACCCTGAAAAATCAATTTCAGAGATTACTCATAATGCCCTATTTGCCCGCCAAGAATCAGAAAACACTGCCATTGTTTATATGGCTAACTGGTTTTGATGGCTTTGATGATGTTTCAGGAACCTAATGCAGAATTATTTGACAGGTCCTGTGCCATCATTCATTGGAAAATTCCTAGGTAGTACCTGCAAGAATTATATTTCAAATTTTGATTGTGCCTCATCTAGCTACCACTTATTTTTTCTTAACCATATTTTTCAAAAAATAATGCATGATCTTTGGCTATCAATCCGCTATCTGGAACAGTTCCAAAGGAGCTTGGGACCTTGCTAATCTTATCTCACTGTAAGAGTTCTCTGCTTATTGTTTACTATTCCCTACTAAGTTCTACAAAAAGAACTTGCTAACCTTGCATGGCTAATCCAAATTGGACTATGTTTAGGACTAGGTGTAATAAAGCATATATTCAAATAATAAATATTGGCACATCAATATCGTTTTACCCCTTTTATATGGTGCTTCAAATGGCTCATGAAACAAAAAAATGCCTACTTTCTGTTTCTAGCGTTACATACATGCGTGTAGCGCAGTCTGAACTACTTATTATTTCTTTCAGGGGCATTAGCTTGAACAATTTTACTGGTGAACTTCCTTCTGATTTGGGCAACTTGTCCAAACTGAAGCAAATGTGAAATGCATATTTTGAATTGCCAAACTTCACTTCTGAAAGAGCTAAAATTTTATCCAATTATCTTTGCAGATATTTTGACAGCTCTGGCTTCAGAGGTCCATTCCCTTCAACATTCTCAACGTTCAAGAACTTCAAGATCCTGTATGCTCAATACCACAACAACAGGTTATTTCCGATATAATATATTTTCATGTGCATGGAGCTGGGCATCCGACAATGACTTCACAGGAAAATGCCTAATTTCATTGGAATGCCGCTTCTGCAAGTGCTCTCTGCCTCTTGAGTGCCTCCCGCTTCCTTTCCGTATCACAATTGTGTTTTCTTAGTTTTACAAGTGTTTTGCTCCACCGTTAAAGCCTGTGCTTTGTGTAAGTGTGCCTACTTGTGCTCGCTCCCTGTCACCTCGCCATGGGACGCGCACAAGTCGTGTAAACATTCCCCTTCTCTTAATGAAGTACGAGCTAAGCTCGCTTTCGAAAAAAATTTCATTGGATGTCTGACTAAGTTGGAAGATCAGTAAGGCTACTATTAGTTGCTTTGAATGATCATTTAGTTCAAAAATGTCACGAATTTCAATGTTGACTAACATGATTTTTTTAATTACTTAAACCGTGTATTTATTTTTTCTGTAGTAATTTTTATTTTTATTCAGTAGTTGACATGATCAGAGAGATTGCAACAATGATTAATATTCAGATTCCTCCTTTGTTGTAGATTGTGGAAGTAACAGATCTATGGGGGCACAGATAATACTTTTTATGAAATCAATCCCACAAATATTGGAGCTGCATCATATTATATTACTGGCCAAACACTTCGGTACTATGGCATTGGACTTGAGAATGGAAATTACATTGTTGAGCTTCAGCTTGCAGAGTTTGCTTATCTAGAGTCACCGACCTGGCAAAGCATTGGAAGGTTTTGACATATACATATCCTGGTGCATATCCCATTCAACTGAGCTCTGTACTAGGCATTGGAATCATATTTGCGACAATTATGTTTCTCTGTGCGAAAAGTGTCAACTAAATTTCAGATTACCTGATCCACTTTTGGTTGTTTGATTTGCATTACATAACTCAACCGTAGCGTTAGCACGGGCACTATACTAGTAGCCTTAAGGCATCAAATAGCGTGGTATATACCTTAATACCCTCTGTCCTAAAATACAAGGGATCCTAGTTTGTATTAAGTGAAACTATGCAAAGTTGTCCAAATTTATAGTGAAGAGTATTAACATCTAAACACATCAAAGATGCTAATTTCAGGACCGTGGGACTCTACATGTTGTAGAGTTTGAGTCTATGATTGTTCACTTGAGCCTTTAGAGCTATTCATAAGTTATAACATTTTCTGGTTTCATAAGAGATATGAGCAGCGGATCCATTGCCAAAGTAAATTTTCATAAGTTATATCATTTTCTGAGGAGCCAACAAATTAGGATCCCTACTTTTCCACGACCCCTTTGCCAAAGTAGGGAAGCCCTCCTAGAATTGAGTGATTAGGCTAGGTACATAGTAGTCATCTAGGATTCATGATGTATGATTCGGTCTAGTACATTAGCTAGCAACATCACCATGCTGTCACACTAGCCCAGATGAGTTTTTGCCTGAGGGTGGGGATCACTCCCGTCGGCTGGCATCCTCCGTTAGGGGCGCTCCACCTTTTTTTTTTTACCGAAGTCAGCAAGGGAAACCCCAGCCTATTTTTTAACATTTTTCAATAATGCAGCCTGTTTAAATTCGCTCCCACGGGGAGTCGAACCCAGGTCTGCTGGGTGCTACTCAGGGGCGCTCCACCTTCCCATGCGTGTGTAGGAAAGCCGAGACGGAAGAGGTCTATACTGTCAGGGACTATGTATGGATCTCACCATTCCCCTTCCCTTTGTCTATCCTCTTCAGTGTTGGCCGGGCCGCTCACTGTTCCCCTTCCCTTTCTCCTTTCACTGCTGGCGGCGCTTCCATGGCGATTCGGCGGCGTAGATGTGGGCTTCCATGCACAACATGGAATGAAGACACAGAGCGCGCTCCCTGCCGGTCCCCGGTCTCCATCATCGCTGTCGGTCGCCGGCCTTCCCCCTTCCTTCAGCTGCTCGCCTCCCCAATGGTTAGCTGCTCGTCCGCTCCCGCTGGCTGCTCCCCCGTCCGCATGAGCGGCTTCGCAACTGCTGCCGCTAGTCGCTTCCTTCTCTGCTAGCGGCTGGCCGCTGATGCCTACTCCCACCGGCCACTCCTCTCCGACCCAGCAGCTGCTCATGTGGGTAAGCACTTGGATGATTGGATCCGCCCTCCCATGACAGGATCAGTTATGATTTTAATAGTTTAATGAGTTTTGATAATCACGGAAAATATTGTTTCCCTATGTTATAGGGAAAATTAGAACCTTCCCCGACGATACTGTACCGTTCACGGAAAGTTTGAACCATCCTTGATGGTCACATAATCGATAGGAAAGGTCTTTCATGCCGGAAATTAGAAATCAGGGAAAGTTTCTCCTGACGGTTCCGACCATCAGGGAATGGTCCGTGACGGTTTTCCGTCATTGACAGTCAGTCCTCATATAGGTCATCCCTGTCGGTAATTGTCACGAGAAGTCGTTCCTGACGGTTTTTCGTACTTTTCCAGACGGAACTGGGTGTTACGGAAAAACTTTTCTGGGGTAGTGTCACAATGGCCACATATTAAAATATCACATAGGAAAAAAGAAGGTAAAAGAAAGAGCCCATTGTTTGCAAAGAAAATAGCTCACAAACTAAATTTTTGCATTATGAGACTACTCGTTCAACATAATATTATTTGTTGTCTCCAACAACTCATAAATATCCTTTGCTCCTTGTAATTTTGGAGCAATTATTTAATTGTGCAAGAAATTTCAGGGCAACATGTTGTAAACTTTGTTGGTTAAATTTCATGCAAAATATATTGTAAACATAAAATGCAACTTAAAAGTCATTGTTCTATTGTGATTCTTTCCCTATAACATATTAATGGAATAGAGGTAACAAATTTGCTAATTAAAAAACAACTTATCTTGGTTAGGTTTACCGTAGGTGTATATTACTGCATCCATCCCATAAGAGCCTCTCCAAAAACTCCTTCAAATAGCTTCAGACATTCTTACAAAATCATATAGAAGTACTGCACATGCATCTAAATGACACACACTTCTATATTGTTATTAAGTAAAAGGTTAACTTACAGTAAACATGCTCAATGTATGTCACAGTGCACACCGGACATCTACTTACACTACAACATGTCTCTTAATGAAGGCATTTTTATCAATATTCCATAATTTCTTGTTTCATAAAGGCACTTTTCTAAAAATGCCTTTAGGAACATTTTTTGGAAGGCCATAAAATGCCTTAAGTCCTTGTAGCCATTGGAGGCATTTTTATCAAAACGCCTTAAATGCATATAGCTATTGGAGGCATTTTATGAAAATGCCTTCAAAAGTCCTGTGTGCTGCTTGTATCTCGGCGGCGCAGGAGCTGGGTGGGAGGGGCTCGCAGTCCGCCTGCTTCGGCGCGCGAAGGGAGGTGCGGCTACATGCGAGGGAGAGCCGCATGGCGCTGTGGCCTCTAGGAGACGGATCTCCCAGTGAAACAGGTAACACAATTTTAACAGCATTTCAAGGGATCATGTGCATCTCAATTTCCCTAGCTGCTTTAATTAGTACTGTACGTCGGCAACTAGCGGATCTCAGGTTTGCCCCCAATCTCCTTGCAATTGATCTACATTATTATCTCAATTCCTTGCGCATCCTTGTTTGGGTATTCTTAGTTTTTTACGCTGCCTGCTCTCTCGTGCCTGTCCCATGCACATCCTGAAACTTTGCTAGAATTTTAAATGTTATCTACTGGATATTTTGCTTAACAGTATAGTTATTTCAAATATTTGTGGATGGTGATATTTTTTAATTATCGTGGTCATGGTATCCCTCTGTATATGCATAGCCCTGGATGGAAAATTGGATATAGGAGGGTGGATTCAAGCTGTCCTGAAACTGATGCATTAATTCAAGCTGTCATATAGAGTGTTAGAACTTTCGTCTTGATATTATGATTGCTGATTAGCTTAGCGTAATTCTGCGTGTGGTACTGTGCTATAAAATGGCATGTGCAAGTGCAACACTGTGTATCTGATCTAAATGAAATATTATTTTCTTGTTGCATTTAGTATGCCATTCCACAGTACTACCACAGCATGGATTGAAAACAATGACACCTTGTACAGTAGTGTGGTTAGTTTAATTTCTGTAATAGTATCAAGTAGTACTAGCTATGCGTGCATCATCTGCAAGTAAAGACAACACCTACGTCATGTCAATCTTTACAGGATTGGAGAAGCCAATCTCTAGTCTTCTTGAAGAGGGATTTGAGGCTGAGGATGATATATTGATGCTCAAGCATACTACAAGTTAGTTCGTGGGGGATCGCACCATCAAATTTGCTATATTGTCTTCTTTTGGTTTTCTAATGATGATTATTTGTTTTTCTAGGTTACCTCAGGAAGTGATGATGATGCCTTTCCAAGCAAATTCATTGATGAACAGAGAGATTATGAACGGCTATTTTTTCTGCATAATCAGCAAGAAAATGAATTTTACAGCAGTGGTGATAATGAAGGTGAAGATTAATTATGATGAAAGATGAAAGTTAAGATGAAGATTATGATGATGAAGATGAAAGTGAAGATGATTCTGGATATAAAGATGATGAGGAAGAACCTGAAGATGACTTATTAGGACATGCAAATAACTTTCACCAGATCAATATGCATGGTAATTTGCTTTTGCATCAGACTACTAATACAATTGATAATTTGGGCTGCTTTTGTTTGGGTCATAGCATACCTTTGGTTGTCGGTTGCAACCAGGAACCAACAATTTGGTAAGGTGAGATGAACCCAAGATCTGTAGGCATATTTATTATGTGAAAGTACACGTAGTCCATGGGCTATTGGAGGATCCAGATTCTTGGGTACAGCTTGTTGGCACCTACAGTAGCAGAGAGCCAGAGAGACTCTATATCTATGTGCACAGGCACACTCAAACCAAAGAAGCATCCATACAGACTTTTAAAACTGTGCCATTATCATAATTGGCGTAGAAACTGTTGTTTGGTAGTTCACAATTTTGCTTACTCTTAATTAAAAACAATTTTACTGTCTTGTCAGAACAAATAGTAGTTGCCTCCCTTCTTACCTCTATGTTCGTTTTTCATATACATTTTTCATGCTAATACATCCAAATGCCGATACATTAATTTTTTTTTACATACCAAAAGGAAAAGAAAAGAATGTGAGAGGGGTAACTAAGATGAAGAGGATGTGGAAAGAGTATGATTCTAATAGAAAGATCCGGCTGAAGTTAAATAGATAAAACCATGTGGACTGAAGACATGCAAATTAACAAGTTTCATTGTATACCTTGTTAGAGGGATGGAAATCTCTTTAGCACACAAGAATTGGAATAAAGTAGATAAATCTCACAAATAAACTTATATCTTTTAAACGAGAGCAGGAACCTTATCATTGATAAATGAGAACCTAAGCTACAGTACTGAGAATGATTACTTTTCTGATGGATATTTGGAGATAGAAACATATGTCTCTATGAATGATTTTAATATTTGTATGGATATATTGTACTGATTTTTGTATGGATATTTGTATGGATATATTTTACTGATTTTTATGAACCTAAGCTACAGTACTAAGGAACATTCTCCAATGGATTGTACTGATTTTGGAGGCATTTTAATAATGCCTCAAATAATTTTTGAAGGCTTGTCCAAAATGCCTTTAAAAAGTATTATAGGCATCTAAAAAATGCCTTTATATGTTGACAATGAAAGTCATTTTGAAAAAAATGCCTCAAAAGGCCTTTTAAGTCTAGTTTATAGCCGGTATTTTCAATAATTCCTAAGGATATCTTCAAAGGCATTTTTGCCACTTTTGAAGGCATTTTTAAATGCCTTGTATAAAGGGCCTTTTTGTAGTGGTATATAGGAACCAATGAACATATTAATTTTCATGTCAAACACACATATCTGAACCCAAGGCTTAAATTAAGTGCTCCCTCCATTCTATATTATAATTATTTTTGGTTTTTATTGGTACATAGCTTTTGCTATGTATCTAGGTATAATTTTTCATGGAGGGAGTATATGTCAATCACACATAGATGTGCAATAAAAGGAGAAAAACTTTGAATGGTAATGAAATAGTACGTATACTGACCAGTTACAATGTCTATAATAATGAAAAATGACACAGAGTATCTATATTAGTATTGTATTAGAATACAGACAAATTTGGAAGACAACAGATTTTATGAGCTAGTTTGCATTGGTCTGTGAATTCTAAATTTAATTTTGAGCTAATGCACGAGTACAAGTTGATGCATTTGTGGGTATAATCATAAAGGAATCTCTAAAGAAAAAGTAGGAAGTAAAGCACGGGGTGTGTACCTTGAAGACATGAGCAAAGGTACCCCTACCAATCAAATTTTCCATGGAAAAGTTATGTGTAGCAAACTCCAATTCAGTCAAAGCAAAATTCCTTAACCCTATCATAAAGACATAAAATAAATGATAACTGATGCTAGCTATTGATGAAATATTGCAAAGAACTGTGAGTTTTAAATCTATGATATTTAAAAAAGCCAAATGGCATAGAATGATAAACAATCGATATGGATCATTTTAGTCTACATGTGTAATGGGACAAGAGTAATGTTGGAATATGCAATGAAATGTCGTCTTACCAGATAAGTGATCAGTTGGCGCCCCACTTCCTGTTGATATCTTAGTTTCATCCTTCTTTGATCTGCCATATTTCCAATGAAAGTTCCATACGATCTTTCACTATGGGTAAAAGATGTTCACTAGCGAATTAAAAGTTGAAAAACGTGATTATCAACTCAAGGTAGGTGTGAGTATGTGAGTGCAATATGTCTCTTCATTGTGTTGGTGTGCAGGTGTGGATAGACAGACACGGGCGACAGACATGGACAAGGTTGAGTAGAGACATGTTGTGCCAATGGGACTGGGGGCGGTGACGATGTGATATTTGGACCGAGATGGCCGGAGGACTGACAATGGTGCCTAACACTTTGGGACATCAACAAGCAAGAGGACATGCTTGGGTAAACCGTGTTGACTAGGTCAAGACAGCGATTGAGCAGGTCAAGCAGGGGCACTAGAGGACATGGTGATCAGGCGGTCAATGACGATTGTGACACATGTTGAGTGAGCAGAGGAGGCATAATGGATATGCTTCTCCAGGCGATTTGGTGGTTTGGGACTTAAAATAACCAGCTGAATGGTTCGTCTTCACCTGTGGTCCATTTTGTCTTTATAGTTATTTTATTGTATCATTCATTATCAAAGATGTGGATAAATGTAATTACAAATTGAGGGTTTACTTTGCATGTTTTCTAATTAGTAAGGTGGATTGTTTATATAGGTGATTATTTTAGATCACTTATAGTGGATGTGTATATATACTTAGATGCAAATTTAGAGGTTATTTTAAATTATCATTCATAATGGTAGAGGTGAGTAATTTAATGGTTTATTTGCAAATTATTCCTTTGGTAGAGATGGATAATGTAGATGTATATTTGTATATGATTTTCATGATAACGTAGGTGGGGGTGGGGAAGATCAAAGAGATCCATTATTTTCAAAGTCTAAAAAATGTAACATCTCTTGTGAATGTTAATGTGAACACTTTAATTAGTAAGTTATAAGTGATAACTTTGTTGGCCCCTTTTATGGAGAATTAAGTCATAGTTTGAGAAACATTTTAAGATGTGCAAGACCATGGAGTAAAAAGTATACTGAATTGATTTTCTAAAACTGTACAAAGACTATGCTTTTAGGAATAAAATCATTATGAAAATTATGGAGTTTTTGTTGCATCTGAAAATCTCTTAGCTTTTCAGAACTAGAGCATCATGAAAAATCCCCACTATTTCTCCAAAGACTCTAAATATGTTTTCACTGTATGTATAGGCTACGAAGTTTTTCATGAGTTGATTTATTATGCTCATCATTTGACATCATTCGACTACTAGTTACTACTCACGTAAAAAAGCAGTAACAGCTACTCCTTTGTAATTGTTTAAGTGTTGACATGGGATTCAAGCCAATCAAACTTGAGAAAGTTTGACTAAGTTTATAGAAAATAAAAAACATTATATTTGTTAAAAGAGCTAAAACGAAAATAGATTCAACGGTCTATCTAATATTAATATTACTAATTAGAGGCCCCAACAGAGGCATCACATTAATTCTTACGAGACATGCTAGAAGAAAAGATAAATCGTAGATATTCTCACAATAATCAGAAACATTCGGCCTTTGATTTGGTAGAATCTAATCATCATCACCGATATTAGCCATAGGATCTAATGTAGTTTATTTAAAAAATTACTCACCACTGCCATTACGAAAAGAAACATAAAGTAACTCTATAATTTTGCATGTAAATTACCAACCTCTGCCATTACAAAATATAATTCAAAATACCCCCGATATTTGTATATAAGTTATACACATGTGCTGTTATGAAAAATAAATCTAAATAGATAAATCATATAAATTCTCATAATAATTATATACATCTGACCTTTATTTGGTAGTATGTAATCATCATCATCAATATTAGCGATGGAATCTATTCTAGTTTATTAAAAAAACTACCCACCACAACCTTTATAAAAATACATAAAGTAACCCCATAATTTTGCATGTAAATGAACCACTTCTGCCATTATAATAGCTAAGTCAATATAAAACCCTATTTTGTATATAAATTACACACATATACTATTATGAAAAATAATTCTAAATAACCCCCTAAATTTGCATCTAAATTACCCGCCTTATTAGCCATCATGAAACATAATTTAAAATAAAACCCTAACATTATGTCTAATTTACCAAGCTTTGTCATGAAGAAAGATAATTAAAATAATCATCTAATTTTGTATTTAAATTACCCACATCTACCATTGTCAAAAAAAATTAGCCACATTTATCATTATCAGAATACCTTTGAATGATTTTAGAAATTATCCACCTTAATCATTATGAATGATAATACAAAGTAATATTCTAAGTTTACAATTATGCTATATTCCCATTGATAGGTCCATGTGGCCAATCATAATGTGTAAACGATGTTCATGTTGAAAAATAATAGTTGAGAGGTGTGGCATCGGCCCTGTGATCAGTTATCATGCTAAATGATACTAAAATTTGAAAACTTAATATAAAAAAAAAATCAATTTTTAAAATTAATCATAATAGAAGTTATGTTTATGTTCAAATTCAAATGTAGACAAGGTGCCATTGAATGCTCACGGCAGTCTGCTACCTCGAATTGCCCTCGTTCACTACTAAAGAAACAACCTTTTGTCCATGGCCAAAAAGTATTTTGTGCCGGTTTAAAAGTGGCAAAGGAAGACCTGTGACCTTTGGCCTCAGTTTGTAGAGAGTAATTCCACCCTTTAATCTCTGTTGTAATAGTCACCAAGGCATGTTAGTGTGGGAGGCTTCAGTCCCAGTTTGAGACACATACCCAGACTAATTTCGCCATATAGTCTTGGTTGTTACAATTTTAGATCTAATGAGGTTTTGGCCATCACACTGGATGAATCTGAACTTGTGATCTAAACAAAAGTTATAGGGAGTTTCCAAATATTCCCAGATTGTTAGAGAACACGATTTTTTGGATTAGTATATCTTCAGTTATGAATTTTGTATTCCTGTTTCTTGTTTTGATCGTCAGAAAAGTTCAGTTATGTTAAGAGGATGTTCCGGCTATCTTGGGGATCTCTTTTGGAAAATCTTATTTTGTCAAATCTGTATATAATGAAGCTTTATATCATCGAGTAATTTCTAATAGTTTTTGAATGTATGGTTAAAAGCTTATGAAAAAAACGAGAAGGGATAGAGTAATTTCTAACATGTTTTCATTGATGGCAATGTATTGGTAGAAGCTTGAACGACTAGTTTGGGGCATTATAGTGCGTTACTTGTTGTTTATAATTGTTGGTGTGATATTGTTTGCTACTGAGGATTGCATTTGATCAGGTGTTTTGCCTTTAGAGATTTTCTAGTTGTTTGATCGTCTATAAAGGCAAGTAAACGTGGCATTATGGTCTACTTGCTTTAGCTTTATGATTTGAATTGCCTCCACTAGTTTTTAGTTTCTCACAGTAGCCATATAATCTAATATTGAAGTTATTTATTTACTTTGAAGTATGCTATTTTTTATAGCGTGTGTCATTTTATTCTCTAAATTATGAATTATGAAGTACATACGAGGTATGTGAATTGCATATATTGCAACATTTGCATTTGCACTTTTCTTCTTCATATGAATTTGAAGAAACTGTAGCTGAATTGGTGCGGTAAGTACTGGTACAACAACACATGTTTATGAGCAATGTGGTGACAATAATGTCCGTTGATGAGCAATCTGGTTGCAATGCTCAACTCCCACTTCTAGGGATGTGTGCTTATAAGTGAAGTCATGCATTGCATCACAGTGCATCAATTGCATTTCACTTGGAAGTGTATTTATATTTCCATGAAGCAATTGCTATTCTATTATATGCAATTTCAATTTCATGTTTAAGCAATTTGCATGTTAAATAAGTTGGATGAAGCAGTATGCTTGATGAGATTTTCCATAAACCTCACACACATCCCGATCTTAGGTTACTTGAGCTTGGAGGATGCTTGTTAGAATGGGAGTAGCATGCATACATGATGTACACTTTAGACAATCACTTATGTTTGTAACATTGCTATCAAAATAAACATATGTTTGTAACATACTAGCTGGTTGTAGAATCATTTGTATGTTGTAAGAAATAAGTTTATTAGTTAGGTTTGGGGAGGCCTTTGGTTATGTTATTGTAGGAGACATAAATCAATGCTTAATCTAGAAATGACATGTTTTTTTGCCTCCGCGCAGTTTGTTGTTATAGTGTAGTGTGGTATTTCTCCTTAGGACTGTTGTGTTTTTCTTCTGGGGTGTTACATCCCAACACCTTGTTACAAAGGAAAAAAGTCCCATTGTCACTTGTGGTCTCTTTACTTATTGCAGTTACTTCATGTATTGATTTTGCTTTATGCTTTGTCCAGCTTTGGAGTAAACTCAAAGAGTGTCTCATTGTTGTGTGCTTTGAGTTCACTGGGAGCCTTTCCACAATTCTTAAGAACCTATTGTTAGTCTGTATTATTGAAGGACATGATTTAGCGTGATGGATTTAAAGATATATGTTAGTGCCACATTCTTAGTTCAGCGTGATGCAATGGGTGAAGTAGTCATTACATAGGCTAAGGTTGCTTTGACTTAATATTTATAGAGCCCAAATGATCCCCTCTTTGTTAATTTTTTCCTTATGGTTACTTTATATATCGTCTTTCTTTGTCACATATGTGTGTAAATTTTTTATAAAATAATTACGGGTTATTTTAGATTATTTCTTAATTAAAGAGGTGCGTAGTCTCAATGTAGAAGGTTAATTTTTTAATTATCCTTATAATTGCTTATGTCAATAATTTGGATGCAAATTTTGGAGTTGGTATTTTTAAAATATCTTTCATAAAGGTATACACGGGTAATTTAGTTGTAGATTTGTATTATTTTAATAGTGGCCTATATGGGGATGTTTTAAGTAAGCACAAGGTAGATGTCATAGTCTAGCACACATAAAGCCCGATAATTCTGACTATTGTGAGATTTTTTTTTAACACACTTCTGAGTATTAATATGAAGACTCTATTGGAGCCTCCAGTTGTAATATTAAGTTACTAGTAAATCGTAACTTAGGTGGCCTATTTTAGTATTGTAGTTATGAATAATTAAATTGTAGTTTGAGAGACGACGTAAGATGCGCAAGACCACGGAGTAAAAAGAGGATACAAAATTGAATTTCTTTTTCAGCAATAGAATCTTCTCGAGAATTATGGAGTTGGTTTCATCCAAAACTGACAGTTGCAACGAACAGATCGAGGACTATTATAAAATCACAGATGCAGGTCCTAGCTAACTGGGCACAGGTGTTACAACCGGGTACCCTGAAGTAGACTATTAATTAATTCATTAACGCAGACAATATAGATATGTGTTTCTGTAGTTACTGATGCGACAGATGACACTAGGGAGAATATATAGTTGGCACCAGGGTGGAGTTATGATAGTTTACTTTTAGGCTAACAATTCGTGCATGACTGCATGAGTTCATTTGTTTGTACTCATCATTTTGGATATGATGTTATATTTCTTTATCCTATTAGTGCAGATGATGTAAAAAAAAAGCAGGAGTAGCTATTATGCACTTGCGATTATAGAGTGTTAGAAACTTCATTAAGTGGGACTCGCTATTTGCATGCCTCAAATATAGTTTCTGTTCAGGCAACGATATTGATCTTTTTTATGAATGCGGCCACTATTTTCATCTATAGAAGGATAAGGATCCAATCAATATAAAAATTTGTCGACTGAAAAGAACCCACAATTTGGGCACCCGAGCAATACGAAAAGTATTATTACTTGTTAGTTTCCATCTGGAGTGGAAGACTAGAAAAGCAAAACCGAGTAGTGCTTTGGAAAGTATTACCTGTTTTGTGGACGAGCAGATTGTTGTGCAATGGCCATCAACGTAATTCCGAGCTGGGCCACAATGGTTGCGAAGGAGCCTATGGTGAGTTTGCGCAAGATGCTGTCCTGCATCAGTTGCAGCTCCTTGGCCATGTCCCCGGCCCCGATGAAACGACGAACCACATGTTTCTCCTGGCACTTGGTGACGAGCTGCAGGGCGCCTTGGAGGCTCTCTGCCAAATCCTCCAGCGCCGCGTGCAAGGACTTATTATTAGCCTTTATCGTCTGAATCACCGGACTCACCTCATCATAACGCTTTATCGCCTCATTGAAGTCACTGATGATATCGGTGACTCGGGCCACGCACTTCTCGGTGTCGTGGCACTCTTTCTCGTTCTGCTTCACCGTCTTCACGGCCTCCTTGATCTTGAGCCCGATATCGATGATCTTACCCACGCTGCCCAGGGCTATATCGGCCATCCTGGGCTTGCAGCTGAGATCTTATTAGCAAATGAGACGGGACACAGCCATTGAGCGAAAAGATCGAGCTTATCTTTTTCTTTTATTTTTCTGAAAGAACAGGAGGGCAGAGGAGCCCCTCTACTGAAAAATTTATTAACCAGCAACCAAGACGATTACAGCAAGAATCTTACAACACAAAGAAATGGGGCACTAGAAAACTAAGACAATCCAGAAGAGTTTGTCTTATTAATTCTGAACATAAATAGTACCGATGGAAGATCTGATTCATGAGGCACTGATACCTTACTATGGCGGGTTCTTCTATTTGCCGTGCTTATTATCTCCTCAATTGGATTCTTACTTCAAAGCGGCACAGACCAAGTGGTGAAGTCTTCTTCTATTTGTCTAATTTTTTTTGCCCAGACGATCGATCAGCAGCCGAGGAAGTCTTCTTCGATCTTACTGCTCTGTATCAACCAGTAAAACAATTACTAATCCACAGTTGCTCTCCATCCTGAGGCTGTTTATTACATCAAACAATTAAAGATGGAAAGCAGGAAGAGCTAGAGAGTGTCACTTGCCGGCCTGGAAATGGAGTGCGTCGCTTGTTTGGATCTGAGTCCGAGTGAGAGAGAACAAGAGCACCCTTGGGAATTGGTCAAGGGAACTAATGTGTAATTAAGGTCTTTTGTCTTCGCGTGCTGAACCATCGTCACCATGTGCGCGTTTGGCCCACTTCACCTGCTCCCGACATCTTATATACGTCTTCTAGTGCTTAGCAACATTTTCAAAACAAAGAACTGGCTGCTATTCTCCGGTGCCAGTTTAGCTGAAATATTATTCAACCGGTAGGTATTGCATCTTCCAACGAGTAGCGTTTATCACGACATCGACCTTATTCAATTCATATCTGAACTTAGTGCATTATGCCAATACAAAATAAAATAAAATGACAGGGAATCGGTGGTTCCCAGCAGCATCGGTTAGATAATAAGGTGTGCTTGGCTTGACGAATGAGTTGGTCCATCATCTACTTATTTTGCACATTTCTGTTTGGTTTGTGAAATTAAATAGGTTAAAGCGTCGTCACCCTTAGTGAATTGATCATACATCAGTAGGTCGGGTTCTCTATTGTGGAACCTGCTCACTCGGGTTTAATTCCTTTACCCTGACACTAGCGATTTAGCAACGTTATGGTTTTAGTAGTAAGTGACGTCATCATCGACAGCGAGGTGCCTGTGACGACTTTGTGAATCTCAAAATCTGCCGCCTCAATCGTCTTAAGGTTCTCATAGGTTTAGGGTACTATATGTGTGCTCATAGGGATGAGTGAAGGATATTCTCATATTGACCCAATACAAAGATAAGTATATGCGCGCGTATTATGGGCGTCTACATTTTACTATGCAATTCTAAAAATAACAACATCGCCTAGCTCATAATTAGTACTAGAACTATTATAAAATTGGACATCTGGTTCAAAATCGTAGTACGTGGAGCAGCGCCTGCACGGTTGCGTCCGTCGAAGCGGAAGCGGCGCAGACGTGAAGGCGCGTCTCGTCCATGGCGCGGAGCGCGACGACAATATGGAGCGCGGAGGTGTTGTCGAGGCCGGAGGTGGCTCATCGAGGATGAGCACGGGCGGGTCATGCACGGCCTCGACACCGATGGAGACGCGGGTTCACTCCCCGCGCGCCCCTCGGGCGCCACCCTCTCTGCTTCTCGCAGTTTGGGGGCCGCCGCCGCGTAGCCTAGCGCCACGACTCCAGCTCGGCCCTCCACCACCGTTCTGCTGCTGTTGTTCATCTCCAAGATCTAGGAAGAGGCAGGTGGAGTGGTGGAGTGTGGGACCCAAGTTTTGGGGGCTGGGTGGGAGAGGCCCTAGGGATGGTGGCGAGATGGTGGAATTTGGGTGCCTGCCTAAAATGGGGGCCTGAGCAGGGGCTTCACTGGAGCTGAGTTTTTGTTCTCAAGCC
>JADLZK010008947.1:0-193233 GCA_015847255.1 Hyparrhenia diplandra
GAAACACAAGGCATCTTTTCTCATTTTTAAGACTACACAATACAACACAGACGCTCAACACGGACACACACTCACCCCCTACAAACACACGCACGGGACGCTGCCTACCACTTAATGCATAACACTGCAAAAATTCCCTGAATAAATCCGCATAATGTGTCGCACCTAGGATTTGAATCCTGGGTGGAAGACTCCCAACCAACGACCTTCGCCATTACGTCGCGAACCTCTTGACACAAGGTATCTTTCTTAGAAGTCTACTCAGCCAATTAAAGGTTGTCCATAGACTATGATATGCCTGATACTATCATACTCCTAGTAGTATACGACATGTCCGTACAGTACAAATTCACCAACCGATGATGTCGACGCACGTACTGCTAGCTACAAGTCTACGGGATCGATAAGGGCCACCTACCTACTGTGCCACGCCACTGATCGATGCTACCTGGATCTTGTTCATTAATTCAGTGGCCTTCTAGCTAGCTTAGTCAAAGCATGCACAGTGTAGTGTGAGGAAACGAGAAAACGACGGTCTACTAGGCAAGGTATATATGCGCGACAAGCGCACGGTGTTTTCCGCGCAACTTGGTCTCAAGCTCGAGCGGACCAAAACTCACGCCGTTGCCGCGGTCACGGAGTCAATACACACGAGAACATTATCGCTAACACTAACTCCAAGTATTTCTCATGTGGCCAAAACTTGTCGTCGCGCAGCGGTTGGTGAAAGCTGCTCTGTTTCTACAGAGAGAGCTAGTAATAACTAGCCAGTAATAAGCCTCGTTGGGCCCAGGCTCAGCATCCAGATGAGACAAAAAGATAGTCCCAGTGCTAAGCTTAGGTTTGTTTAGATGCACATTTATCTATCGGAATTCACGTGCATGTAGTGAAGTAGATTCTAGTGGAATTTTTAGAAAAGAACGGCAAAAGCTTTTGTC
This sequence comes from Hyparrhenia diplandra, assembly GCA_015847255.1. Lineage (NCBI taxonomy): Eukaryota > Viridiplantae > Streptophyta > Magnoliopsida > Poales > Poaceae > Hyparrhenia > Hyparrhenia diplandra. Next base: position 939 of record JADLZK010008947.1, read on the forward strand.
GCGACTTCTATTAGATCTAATAAAGGAAAACAAGTGTCAGCCCAATTTTACCTGAAACCGAGCTAGAAAAACCATACAAATGTGGAGGGCACTCTACTTCACCCGCAGACACCTAGGTACCAAAATTAACTCAACTCAACTCAATCTCGCACCACAAAAGCGCCTAACTCAACTCAACGCTTGTCGGACCCGGGATATCAACACAAGCCTCTAACCACTTATAACTCCGGTCGGATTGGCCCTTTTCTCGGCACGAGCCTCCACTTGACACCACTAGGAGCTCCACCACCGAGGCAACAAGAACTAAAAAGCTAGCACTCAAGCAACTAAAAACAAAAACCCTACTCCACCCCTAGCACCAACCATCGAACACAACGGGCGGAAACGACGAACCAAGAACCGCCTCGAGACATCCCGACCGAGTCGAATTCCACAACAACGCCTTCAGATGGCTACGACGCCCAAGCCGCCGCTCGCCGCCGTCCCAAGGCGTGACTAGGTTTTCACCCGAGGAGTGTACTCGGAGACACGACGCCTCAATACGGGAACACACCCACAGGTGTCGCCTCCACCAGTGCTTTTTGCCCAAGGGAACCCCACAAAGACGCTCGCCGGTCAAGATGTTGGGTCCCCGCCACCACCGACATCGCACGCGCTATCCCGAAAAAGCCCCACCCGGGTCGACGTGCCGGCCACGCGGACAACCGCAAAGCAGTCGCGCAAAGACCTCCCGCCGTACCACCTCGCCGAGCACCAGCCTCCCCGCCACCGTAATCGCCCACCAACCGCCGCCATAGCCATAGCCGCCACCGCCACCGCTGCCGGCCGAAGCTCCCATCGCAGCACCGCCACCCCCTTGAAGGTACCGGACCGAGCAGTAGCCCCGACCAAGCACCCCTCGAGGATGCCAAGGCCTCCGCCTTCAAAAACGACCGCCTCCCACGACGGTAGTCGGAGGCATGGGAGGGACGACATAGACGCAAGACCGCCCCCAACGCCAACACAACTCCAGCCACCACCACAAAAACGATCACCATGAAGAGGAAGGAGGGGGCGAACATAGAGGGAGGGAACCCCTCCGCTGCCCCCACACTCGAAAAGGGCAAAGAGCTCCCGCGACGACTCCGCCGACGATCCCCACCGAAGAGGAGTAGTGCACCACCGTGCGCGGCACGCTTAGTAGCACCTCCACGGCACTGCAGTACCCGCTAAAAACCACAGCCGCCACGCCACCACGCCGCCGAGAGCCGCCTCCATGTCCACCACTAGATCCGCCTCGGGGACACCGGTCCGCCACCACCATGTCGGATCCGGCGCAGATCGAGCCGGCGGCTGAATCCGCCTCGCCTCCGCCACCGCTGACCCGCCACCGCAGCCGAAAGACGAAGAAGCCGGGCGACGGATCGTGCAAAGGCGCCGCATGCACCACCTCCGCCGCACCGCCGCGCTACCACACGCCGCCCCTCGCCGCCAACGCCGCCATGGCACGCGAGCCCCATCCCGCCGAGGAGCCTCGCGACAGCCGGGTCGTGGAGCCGAGAAACCTCGCCACCACCATCCTAGGAGGCCGTGCGGGCAGCCCACCGCCTCCTCCGGCGGCAGCGAGGGGAGAGGGTGGAGGAAGTGAGGGCCGGGCGGCGCGTAGGGAATCTCGCCTCCGTGTCGCCAAGCGGGGCGACGCTGGGGCCTAAGCGATTGGTGCTCCTCATATTCTAGTGGAATTAAACTAAGTTCTATAGCAATTCGCTTCAGCATATTTGGATTGAAGTGAATACACACTTGCATCCAAACATGGCCTTAAAAATGAGGATCACAATTCTCTAAGGGCTCGCTTGGATCCCTTTGAATTTGGAGGAATTAGAATCTACTTAATAAATTAAGCTATTTAGTTTGGAATTTGAGATTCCCTAACTTTTTCAAAGTTCACAAATAAGCCTATCTCAAATTCATAGGGTGGGAGATAGGAATTGAATTCTACTACCATGTTATGTTTTGCACTTAGCACTTCTGCACTATCACCATGTTATGTTTGCACTTGCATGCAAACACTCTCCCTCTCCAACTCCATTCCATTAAATTAAGCATATATCACAATGAATTAAATTCCAAGGATCCAAACAGACCGTAATAGGAAAGCATTTTTAATTTCTTCAGAAATAAAACATAGTATTGGTGTTGGTGGACGTAGCAAATGATGGAAGACAACCACAGCAGCTTGTATCGTCATTACCACGTAATCGTGGCATCAATTTGTGCCCATAAATTAGTCCAGCTAGATTATGTTTAGCCTGTGTTTATTAGCACTTATAGTTGATATCTAAAAATTCAGGACTTGCTTTTAGACATGTCTATCCATCCAAATTAACTTTCCGTACGTTCTGCCACTTGTGCGCCAAAACCATCCAGTGAGCTAGGAACAAAAATGGTGAGGGCCGGGGCATTGAAAGGCAGGTTGCATAAAACCCGATTAGTCACATCAAGAGCAGTCGTAGCACAACAATCCTTCACCAATGAGATGAGTTGACCGTACCCCTTTAGTAGTTTGTAAAAAAATATATCTGAAGATTCTCTAGTGGATGAGCTCATGGACATGATAAACTCCAGGCGTGGGGGCAACTCGATACTGCTTGGCTTGGCACAAGCATAGCACATCAGCAATCCAGCATAGAAAATACATGGGACCCCTGTATGCATTGGCCAGAAAAAGCCGTCCCTCACCTTTTCATCCACTATTTTTTTCTGTCATCTCAGCCCAGTGCTCAAGAATGATGGTATGTCCTGGATCACCAATTCATCATTCGCATTCACTATCACAGATCAAGTCCAATGAGGCTAGTTTCTTTTTCAGTAAATTTTTTGTGTCTGCTTTGATTGACATGTGCCATGGCGTGGCTCTGTATAAGCATGACGCATGACTTCTGCACATACCCACTCTTCATCACTCTGCAACTATCCTAATTGAAGTCTATGGCACCTCAACAGTACAAAAAGCTCCAGTTTACTCCCTCCCGCTCCAAAAATAAATAACGCTTTCGCTTCCGAGAAAACATCTACCGCAATTATATATTAAAAATAGGATTAATATTTATATTACATAATTAGTATCATTGGAAAGATCTTTTTGATCTAGTTTTTTTAACAAATTTATTTGGAGATTTAAATCTTCTACATATTTTCTATAAATCGAGTCAAACTTAGTGTACTGAAAACCCAAAACGTCGCTTTATTTTGGGAGACGTGAGGGAGTAGTAGTTTACTAGTCAACTTCAGTCATATATAGTTTACAAATTCTCCTGCTTGCTAATCTCCCGCTTGCCTTTTTTATTGTTATTATAGTCCACAAAGGTTCCTCTTACCTCCACTTATCTTCAGAGTCTCAACAATTGCAAAACTTGTTCATGACACTGTCTAGATGATCCACGTCGATGAAATGTACCAATGCTATACTATACTATACATTACATTGAGAAAGTCTAACGTGTGCCCGTCACGCTGGCCTTGGAAACGCCTGGCCCTCCCCCATGGCCCACCCACCCACAGAGCCCAAGCCTGTGCGCCTGCGTTTTGTCGCCGGAGCGAAAAATGGCGGCGTTATGGTTCCGCCGACCTCCTCTTTGGCTCCAACTTGGGCTATAGAAGGGGTCGGCAAGTGTGGGAGAAACGGTGACTAGGCAGTCAGAAGGAGCCCTAGGGTTTGAGGAACTAGTCTTTGGTAGCGGCCGTTGGACTAGAGGGGAGAGGGTGGGGGGTGGGGGTATATGGGGGTGCCATGGCCGAAGCTTGGAGCTCAACGTTGGGTGGTATGGCCATAGGCGAGCTCCCGGAGGAGGGGTGAGGGAAGAGGGGTCGTTGGCCCTAGTGTCACACTCGACAAAGTTCCCAAGACTAAGCATTGTGGTAGATATTTAATTATTAAAACAGCTTTATTAGGTATTTTTTATTAATTATTAAATTAGAGGTGGAAAAGCATAAAGACTAATGGTGCAGGCCCGTTGGCGATAAACCCCTCATATAAATATGGGGGCGGATCGTTTGTGTAAACTCTAAAAGAACAATTTAGGGTTTTACCCTACGGCTCTTGCCCCTATCGCCGCCGCCGCCGCCTACGTGCCGCACCCGCCGCTGCAGCCGCCACCGCCTCAGCCACGCTACGCCCTCGTCGTCCCCTCACGCTGGACCGGGTCGATAAGCCGTGACATCTAGCTTGATGGAGCCCGCGTGAACCCCGGAGCCCTGCAGCGGGGCAATGGTCGGCGGCGGGGCGAGGGTGAGGATATGGTCAAGATCGAGCACAAGCAACGAGGCTGCGGAGCGGCCGTTGGTAGTGAGGGGCCAAGGGCAAGGTTGACCACGAGCGGGAGGTGTTAGACGATGACGCTAGGTTGCATGCTACCATAGCGTGTGACGGGTCCCACGATAACGCACTCGTATAATATCATCGAGTTGTTGAAACCAATCCAATCAAAAAGGCTGAAAAATTTAAAAACTGGCATGTGGCATGCCCGATTTGTAAGTTTAAGATCTAGATAAAAACAAGCGATGAAACAAAAAGATATAGCGAATTTCTAGTCTAGATAAGTTAGATTGGAAAAATTCTCCTATTTCTAGCTAGTTTTGAATCTTCGTCCGGCGTGGTCAGAACAAAAACAAACAAACAAAACTTCGTCCTTGATCGATCTATGCAACTATATTATAACTCCTAAAAACAAGGATGATCGAGGACCTTAAGCATGACGCATGACTTCTGCATATACCCAATACTCTTCATCACTCTGCAACTATCCTAATTGTAGTCCATGGCACCGTCCATGGCACCTCAACAGTACAAAAGCTTCAATTTAGTAGTTTACTAGTCAAACTCTTGTCACATCTGTACGGCGTTTAAAAATTCTCCTGCTTGCTAATCTCCCGCTTGCCTTTTTATTGTTATTATAATCCACAAAGGTTCCTCTACCTTCCACTTATCTTCGTAATCTCAAAGCAATTGCAAAAACTTGTTCAACTGTGCTCGCCTAGATCGATCCACGTCGATGAAATGTAACAATGCTATACATTACGAAAGTCTAACGTGTACTTGATCGCGTTGAGGCGCGAGGAACCCATGGCCGCAGCCCACAGGGCTCGGCTAATAAGCGTGGGTGCACAGAGGCGAAGAAAATGGCAGCGTTAGGGTTCCGGCCGAGCCTCTCTCTTTGGCTCCAACTTGGGCTATAGAAGGGCCGGCCGTGGGGAGACGGGGCCGGGCTAGGCGGTGCGAGGAGCCACTGGGCGGTTAGAAGGAACTAGTGGTGGTAGCGGCCCTTTGGACCGGGGAGGGTGGGGGTGAGGTGGGCGGGTAGGGTGCCGTAGTGGCTTGGAGCTCAAACGTTGCCGGTGGGCATGGCCATGGTGAGCTCCCGGAGAGAGTGAGGGAAGAGGCGGTCGCTGGCTCTAGTGTCCACACTCGACCAAAGGATTTAAAGCCTAAACATGGTGGTTGAATATTTAATTATTAAAAATAATTTTATTAGATATTTTTATTAATTAAATTAGAGTGAAGCATAAAAGGCTAATGAGCTTTGGGTATTAGCACTTGTAAACCCCTCATATAAATATAGGGGGCAGACCGTTTGTGTAAATCAGAAAAAGAACAATTTAGGGTTTTACCTGTCTTGCCCTTACATGCCGCGCACATACCGCCGCGCGTCCCGCCCCTGCGCCGCCACCGCCCCGACCACGTCACGCCCGGAGTCATCCCTCGCGTTGACCCCGGTCGGACGAGCTATGACGCAAGCTTGTTGAAGCTCCGATGAACCCTAGAGCCTGTGGTGGGGTGAGGGGTGAGGATCTGGTCAAGATCGAGCACGAGCAACGGGCTGCGGAGCAGCCGTTGGTAGTGAGGAGCCAGGGAGCAAGGTTGACCACGAGCGGAGGTGTTAGACGATGACGCTAGGCTGCTACCATAGCGTGTGACGGGTCACGATAACGTAACTCGTATATCATCGAGTTGTTGAAACCAATCAATCAAAAAGGCTGAAAATTTAAAATTGGCATGTGATAGGCATGTGACATGTCCGAGTTGTAAGTTTAAGATCTAGATAAAAAAAACAAGCGATGAAAAACACAAGATATAGCGAATTTCTAGTCTAGATAAGTTTTTTAGATTACGGTCTGACAAGGCCAGACGCTCAACACGCACACACACTCACCCCTATGAACAGCGTCGCATGCAACCAAGCTCTGCCCTCTATTAGCACCTTTGGCCGAGGCGGGCAAATGCTGGGTTCGCGGAAATCACCCGGGCGGGGCGCCATTTGTCGACCCGGGGACGTGGCGCGTCACACTTTAACGATAAGCGTCCAAAATCCTCAAATAAATCCAACATAAAGTGTCACACCCGAGATTTGAGCGGCTTGGGTGGGAGCCCCCCTAACCATGGTCTTTGCCATTGCACCGTGAGCCCATGACCTAGTCTAGATAAGTTAGCATTGAAAATTCTCCTATTTCTAGCTAGTTTGAATCTTCATCCTTGATCTATGCGACTATAGCTCAATATAAGCGAAGCACTTTCTTCTGGATTTTTCGTTCTTTACGTACATCTAAATAACTCCTAAAAACAAGGATGATCCGAGGACCTTAAACTTTTAATTGGTGCATTTGGCGAGGAGCTCGTGTGTGTCTACCATTCGTTGCTTGTGTACATTTTCAGGGGAGGTAGCTACTTGAGCCAGGACAGTTGAGATCACAAATTCTTGGAAGTGGAACAACGGCAATGTGAATATGTAAATTTTTCGTCTTGGAAAAGGCAGTCAAATGAAGTTTTTAAAAGGCAGGCCACGTTGGAAGCCAAATGAAGTTTTAAAACGTGCCAGATGAGTCGTTATATTTAGGTGTGGGTATGGACCTATTAGTATTAGTTGAGCTAGTCAGCTAGGTAAGCTGAAAGTGATGTGTACTCACTACTCACCATGGTTTGTTAACTTCCATACGGTGGAGTGTCTAGTGTGCTAGGGCGCATGATGCCCGCCTTGTATTTTCCCTAGAGCTCGGTGAATTTCATCAAGTGTTGTAACAAAATAATACATTTATCCTATACTCCACTCAGATTTCTCTCTCAATATGATTTATTCACATCAACAACAGTCTAGTAGAAGTTACAATTATAGTCAGCTAGCACAATGATAGTTTCTCTTCATCGACTAGCATGCATTTAGTAGTCCATAATAATGTGTCAAACTATTCACCAAAAATTAATTTAAAGTTTCATTCATATAACTATAAATATAAATACTCTGTTTTTTAAAAAATTATTTGGAATCCCTGCAACCCTAGTATATATGTAACCCAAGCACTATTTGTCAAAGCTTCAGGTACCTTTCTTGCGGATCTTCTAAATGCTTGGTGCCCAATCTCTTTGTTCTATGCCCTCAAGGCCAATTTCCGGTGAAAAGTCTCCTGATTTTTTAGTTGCATGTAGGATCATCTGAAGATCTAGCCCTAGGCATTGGATAGCGCAATCCGGACACATCCAGAATTTTCAAATTCTGATATAGCTTTGATCTTATGTAGTTGGCATCTAGAAAGGTGACCGCATTTCCACATAGAGACAGACGCAAGCACGCCATTTTACCCACACATTTTGGAGATAAGGCCCCTCAATCGCTTGATCAAGTCAATTTTGCATTGGATCGACTGAAGAAGTAAAACGGAAGACTATATCTGTAGACAGAAGAAGTAATATAGCCCAATTAACCTTTTTTCAGCGTATTTACCAACTATCATGGTGACCCTGGAGCTTAAAAGAAGGCGGCAGCCCACCAATCTGATAGGTGCACTGGAGTGGAATCTGGAAGCACCTGGGAATGTTTAAAAGCATGTCAGCACAAAAAGGGACACATATATGTTGCTTCCCACGGTAGCAAAATGGAAGGCCAAACCAGACATCATCATCAACCATCAGTTCATCACTGTCATTTGCTTCCTTGTCCTTAATCTCTGACCGATGTTATGCCTTGCAGGTATATAAATACAAAGCACCGAGAGATGGACGTGCCGGGGTGTCGCAGCAAAGCATGTCTGGTCAGGGTTCTTTCTCAAGGAAAGGTAAAGCAGTTGTCGTTCTGCAGAGAATAGGAAGGTTTAACAACATGTGGGGTTTCATCTTCTCTAGATCGAGCGAAGAAGGGGCTTGTGGCATCTCCACATTGTTTCGAGTCTTTCGACCCGCAAAGAAGGAAACTGCTGAACTGTCGGTTGTTCACCGGGGTTTTATTAGAAATGGTGTGATTATTTCTACAGGAATCATCCGTAGTCCTGACATATTTCTGTTTTCTTCATAGATAACCTTATAATACACTGATCAGTAGTCGCTGAAGGCGATGTTGGAAAGAGACGGCCCAATCCTGGATGCAAAAGTTGAATGTGAAACGAGGTCCCATAAAATCGTGTGCTGACTGCTGACTGCCAAGGCAGGGTTTCCGTCCAAAAAACACATATATACTTGGACGAAATTTTCAAATTTCAACAACCAATGTGAACCTAGAGACAAATGTTGGAGGAAATATATAATGTTGAAACTTAGGTACTTAGATTGACCTCGTGGTATCAGTAATTCAAGTATAGCTGAAGAAGTCAAAGATAGCAGAATTCTCACCAACAGCCATTAATCAATTGAGCAACCATATGTTGTAACCAGTAGGACATCGGTAATAAGAGGGAAACCCAAAAGGCAAACAATCAGAAAGAGGTCAAACTGATGATGAAATCAAGTATCTTAATGTTTATCAGGAGTGGATTCATGACATCAGTTTGTTGAATCTTTTTTCGTGAACGTGTTCCACGACGCGTATTTCATTAAGAGGAAAGCATTACATGGCACTAGGCCTGCCTTTGGTGAGGTAAATTGAGTAGGTACTTTGTTGCTTTGGCCAAACCAAAATGGCTCTATGTTCTTCGATGGTATGTCCGGTCCACAAGAAACAGAAATGTGCATGTGCACACACATCCGTCTAGACTGCTTCAACGGCTTAGTAAGAAATTAAAAAGATCAAGTTGTCTTAGGAAAGTTCACTTTGTAGCTAAAAAGTTGCATACTTCTAGTTGTGTTCTTAGGACAATATGGATGGATGTAAGGATGTTAAGCACTGACTCTGCACCAGTCAGTCTCAGTGAAACATAACAAACACATCAACGAAGTCGCAAAAGCATGAACGGTAGAATGGATGGTCTACTGTGTTTTGAAAGACAAGATGGAAGATGTATACAGACAACATCCAAAGCCGTCCATGTTCCTGTGCTAAAGATTTGAAGGGCCCCTTCCAGAATATGGAAGGAAGAGAAATACGATGTTTCACCAATCTTATGGGAGTAGCTCAGATGCATGCATCAATTAGGTTATTTCATGTTTTAGTCTGTCACCAAATTGAACAAAGTGACAGTGTTTTTAATGGCATTGCCGACTTTGATTTGCATAAGAGAAAAATAATTACACATAAAGTATCTTGTGCCTATTTTCATTGTGCAGTTGATGAGATCTGAAACCATAATTTACTGGACAAAACAATAACTAAACACTAGCATTGCATTCCAATTAGTTTTGTCTAAAATTTTACATGGTCATTCTAGGGCCGGAGTCCAGATAACACGAAAGACAACAATATAGCGTTGTGCCACTTTATCCTCGGCCATATGAAGACCCCTTGGATGTCATTGGTCTTCTCTTCTGTTGACCCCTAAATGTAGATCCAGATCCAACAAATCTTCTGCCTGAGCTGTTTCTAGGGCGTTCTTCAAATGATTCTTCAGATTTTACAAACCGCCTAGCATTTCCTTCTTCAGGTCTTGAAAACCTCCTAGCATTTTCAGCAACTTGTTGCTTCTTTTTTCATCTTGCTGGTGCTAGGCCTATACAGAATTACAGAGCGGCCGATTTGATCAACAGCCACAGATCCTGTTGACTCCTCAAGTTGCAGTATGACATCAGGTAGCTCCCCAGGGCAGTTCCCATGAATTTTTAGCTGTTGTAGCATAGGAATCTTGGTGAGAAAAACCTAACAGCTGTGAATGGAGTGCAAAAGGAAATGTAAACTAATAAAGCAATTATTAAGAGCCCAAGATGCACTGAATCTTGCAGTCTTATTGTATTCTTGCGTGAATGGAACAGAGCAAATTTCAACTTATCATAAGTGTCAGACTGTCAGGCACAAATAAGCACAGAGGTACCCGATTCGAAAATGTGATTTCCACACTTGGGCAAGTCAAAATACAGTTTTTTTAGTCTTTATTATGCCTATTTCATTATCATGACAAACTTGAATGTTATGATTTGTCTATCTAACCACATATAAGTAACAGATCATATTTCTTACGAGGACCCTGCTTCTTGAAGGGTGTTGATACCAATAATGATAATTGGGTGGAATCTCCATACACAAACTGACACAAATTAGCCCATCAGATTATCACAACAATCCATGGCCCACCTTCTTCCAATTTATTGCTCACTCTAACCACATAAGCAAAATAGAAGCTCCAACATTGGATAACTGGACTACCCTATTTAAGAAATTAGGGTCAGCAATACCAACTTCGTTAATCTAATATCGATGAACAATAATCAGCAGAGTCCTTAGTTAATTAGAGAAATAATAATCAGCAGAGTCCTTAGTTAATTAGAGAATCTTCTAGCATCACTCTCATGAGTGTACATTGATCATGATTTATGAGCGTCAACTCATATTATCAAGTTTAGTCGAACCTACTGCTATGGTTAAGTTGCTTCTCATTCCAACTAAACCAACTTAATGAACTGGACAGAAGAGAAGGGATATGGTATATAGATCGTGGATTTTGAGAGAGGACATATAAAGGCATGTGAACTAAATGCTGACTGCAACAATCAGTCTCACAGTTTCATACACAAGAGTCAAGAGTGACCTCCAAGCCAGCTTCTTGGTCAAGTAAATTCTTGAGGAGGAAGAAAAGCGAGTGCCAGGAAAGAGGAGGGCAGTAAAATGGAAGGTGATTGGCACCAACCCCAGAGGATTGCAGGGTTAGAGTTCATACCTATTGCAACTCATGTGGATAAAAAGTTTGCCAAATTTTTTGAAAGATCCAGTTCCGTCTATACCATTAATAAGAAGGAAAACAGCAGAAATAGCATTTGTTTACAAGCACGGGGGCGCTGCCTATCGCAGTGGAGGGCTGCGAAGGCTAAAAAACACAGAAGTCTAAGGGTCTGTCTACCGAATAGGAGGTTGAGAACCTCCCTCCCTCCCCCGCCCACCCCCACCCCACCCAAGCCACCAGGTGAAGCACACATCTTTAATCTACATAACAACTAACAAGCGCCTGTACTGTCTTTCTGGGGTCCCTGAAACCTATAGCATTTCTTTGCTTCCAAATGCTCCATAGTGTTTGTATAGATATCTTAGTTGCCAATTTAGCTTCTAACATTTGCACCTTGCACTACACGAAATGACAAAAACAAAACCCCAAGTACCCAACTAGTCACGCCTATTAGACCTTCCTTCTTCAACCAAATTCCCAGCCGACTTCAACTTGCAAGCTCTAGCTGGATCAGCAGCACAGTGGCACAGAACTCTATCCATACGACACAACAGTCATGCTTGGAACTAGATTATGTCCTTTGTCATGTGGCAACAATGAACTAAAAAATCTTACAATGATCTCACTTCCTTTTCTTTTCTCCATCTGTATTTCAGAATGTGGTTTGTTTAGCATGCGCTGAAGCTGAAACAACATGCAATTTCCTTGTACAAATAGAAAAAAAACACATGCATCACGGATTTGGCAATCAGAGAGAGCTCAGAGTGGCAAATGCGGGCAGACCTTTAGGAGCTCGTTGGACTCGAGGTTGTCACTGAAGGCGGAGACAAGGTTGGGTGTGACTCCGCTCTTGCCGACCTGCTGCGACTTGAGCTTCTTGCCGAGGCCGTGCGCGTACGAGGCCAGCTCCTTCCGCTCCTTCACGCTCAGTTTCGGCCGCGGCAGCCGCGGGAGCACGAACAACCTGGGCGCCTCCGCCTCCGCCTCCGCCTCAGCCTCGGCCGCAGATTCCTCCTCTACCGACTCGTCCTCCGCGTCCGGCACGCCTGCAACCTCGGCGACGGCCGCGGAGGCGGTGGCAGAGGGGGCCGTGGTCAGGGAGGAGAAAAAGCGATGGGAGGTGAAGATACGGAGGCGAGGCGGCGGGAGACGAGAGGGAGGTACGGAGCGCAGGTGGTAGGAGAGACACGGGCGAGAGGAAGGCGGAGGAGGGTTACCGCCGCCGCCATTGTTGCTCGACCGGATGCCGCGGAGGCAGGCGGATAGCAAAGCTGCAAGTCAGTGAGGGGATAAGAAATTAAGGACTCGGCCCACCAGTCAGTGACCAATTGAGTCTAAACCGATTACAATTCAAAACACATCTTTTTTTAGATAAAATTCAAAACACAGCTTCCTTAAGTAAACAGAAATTCCGATTCACACTGGAGTGAGCTTGCATTTGAAATGACATCAAGAATTCATTGAATTTCGTTAGGCTTGTTGAGCATTGACTCGACAAGTCTTGGCCATCTCGGTAGAATACTTCTGCTTATAGTGAACTTACCTATTGCACAAGGATGAAATGGCACTGGCATAGACTAAGATTTCAATGTGAATGATAAATAATTGGTTGCTTGATTTCTCGTTTTGTTGTATGCTTCAAATAGAGGGGAAAAAAGTGGGTTTATATTGACAGGATAACTTTAGAATGAATATAAGCATTAATGTTCAGTTCCTGCCATGAATTTGAACAATGCAGACGGCCAGGCAGGAACAAGCCATCCAACAGGCAGCTTTCAGCAAAATTACAGATCTTCTCTGAAGATATAATGCATAATACACATTGTACAACGCCGGCGATATGTATGGCTCAGCGGAAGTCTTAGAAAACTTGGGCGACTTTACTTGCAAGCACACGCTCTCGTTTCTCGATGTAATCATAGGGGAACCAGCCAGCTTTCCCCCTGCATTCACCTTCGGCCCATCCATTATTCGACACCTGCTTAGGAAAGTATTTTTTTAAAATGTAAAATCGATAATCAAGTTTGAGTACGATGCGATTGAGGAACATGACGAAATTGTCCAGGTATGTCACATGAGCCAATTAGTAAAGTTTCTAGATTGTCCGTGTGCCTGGGCTAAGCTAAGGAATAAGTACTGTCGCATATGACAAAGCACTACCTTTTCGGACCACTATGTAGTCCCCAGCTGAAAGGTTGAGCTCGGTATCACTCTCTGCTCGATATGACTGGATTGCCTGCCAAAGAAAAATGACAATAAATATATAGATTATTATGGGTAAAAATCAAGAGTTAGCTCCGCATTTACAAACTTGTGCAATGTGATGCAACAACTTACCTCAGCCAAGAAATACTCCACAGTTTAGGACCAATTCTGCAACTGTATTCCTCATGAATATACCATTGACTTCTTCATATGCAGGCGGTGGAGGCATGGAACTCTCAACCACCGGAGGAGGTGCTCCTTCAATTCTTTGGCGCTCAGATACCATCTAGAAAAATAAGAATCCTCAATCAGGATAACAGAACCAACCAGATTTTTTCTCAAAGCTGTAGAATTTCTTTAGCACAAGCATGGAAAGGATGAAATGTGAAACCATCAGTACCTCTCTCTCAAGTTGATCAAGAATTTGTAGGACCTTTTGGTGATAGTTCCTCTCTGACTCGACCTTCAATTGAGTCAACATGTGTTATGAGGCTTGGTAGACGATTTCAAGACAAACTAAAAAATCAAATTGGCCCAAATCATCCAACCAGACAAATAACATACCAATGCAATAAGGCGGCTGTAGTGTCAGTCTTTGCTGTTGGGCTTCAACGGCAGTCATTGCTGCAACAGCTTCTTTGCCCCAAACCCCCATATTTGATTTCAACTCCTGCAGCTTTGTCTCAGCTGCTTCTAGTCTTGCAACCATATCACTATTTCCAGATGCTTCTCTTAGTTTTATTTGACGCTTTGAAACCTCAATAGCCTGCAGAACTCAAAAAACAAACTTTTCAGTTTATTACAGAAACAAAAGAACTATATAGTATGCCTAAGTGACTACAAGTTATAGAGAAATAACTAAAAAGCTTTGCAAACAAAATGGGAAACACAGATGACTAAGCAATAATTCTACCACAAGTGCACCAAAAAAAAAAATTGTGATGATGATGTGCCTGGATGGAGAGAAATAGCTTCTATTAATAGCTTATGTGACTTGAACACTCATGCATCAGGGATGGCACTAGTCATTATATTTCTCGATTCTAAAGTTTCTAAGTTAACTATGAGAAATGTGGTGTACTAAAATATTTTAATTATGCCAGACTACCATTTATACTTGAGTAAGAGTCATGTAAAATATTGCTTGGTACCAGAAAGAAAAAAGGTAGCAATGGATGTGGTCTCTCATTAGTAAAGAGATACAATGACAAGAGGCTAAGGCAAACTTATTCGGCAATAGTGTAATACATATTGAAATGACCTGTGCTTCAGCTTCTTGGCGAATTCCCTGTCGTATCTTTGAGCGAGGTGGCGTGCATCCTCCAAAGGAGCTCCCATAACCATAGCCCTTAATGGTTCTGCAACCTGATGACAGTTTGCATTACTTATATCAAGTTTTGTCTGGGTTTGATTTTAAAGAAAAATGAACAAAAGTATGAAAGGATATTATGGCACTCATTGTAAAATTTCGAACATAAGAACAAGAAATTAAGAAAGGATCCTCAAATTGGCTGCTCCAATCCACTTCAGTATTTAACTGTTGACTGGCAGTTTCAATTCAAGTATTTAACTGTTGCAAATTCTAGATACACTTACATATAGCATGAGCAATTTGCAAGCTATTTAATTACTACAGATCACCATAACATACATCACAAAGATACGAAAAAAAGAGATTAGCATTGCTATCCTATCAGCACATGACGAAGATACAGAAAAGAGATGAGCAAACAGAAATGCTTGTGTTTTATTCTGTGTTAACTGATGATTAGTCGAACAATAAAAAAAGCTATACATTAAAGCCTTGTGTTATTTCCCAGGTCTACATTGTAATACATTTAGAACTATTTCCATGCATAACATGGAAAACATACATGGGCTCGTATTCCATAATCCAGTGCATTCATAGGCTCACGTTCCATAATCCAGTGCATTCGTAAATTATGGATATAAATGCAACAATGGGCAATACCTGTGTGCCAAGGGCTTTCAGCAGGTTGCCCCTTTCCTTTTCCATCATGGACCGTGCCTTAGCAAAACTTAATGCCGCCCTCGACAGCGTGCTACCACTGGTACAAGTGTTCTCAGTGCCATACTTCTTGCCATCCTCACATAACTTGTTCCCTATCAATACAAAGCACATTATACATTAACACTTCCGAAATTCAAATTCATGTGTTCAATGAAAGAGACACGGGAGTTGAGTTGTCTACCGATCTCGACTTGCTTCGACCCCGTGACAATGTATCCCTCGACGCCCCGAACTATATCCCTTTGGAAGTGCTGGGAGGAACGACACATTATGTAAGCAGATCCAGATCCTAGACCGAGTTCAAGTACCAAACAAGGACAGCCACGAGGGGCCATCCGCCATTTTACCTTGGCGGCGCGCGTGGAGATGTAGAGCTTCTCGAGCTTGGAGTGCTGCTGCGCCTCGGCCTCGTCCGCGAACACGCCGTCTGCGCCGTACCCGCCCCCGAACTGCTTCATCACCGCCTGCGAAACGCAGACACACGGGCAGGGCGGCCGCGAGCACGGAGGCGGCATCAGTGATCAATAACACAACCAAGAGAACGACAACCGGATCTCGGGGGAACAGCGTCACTGCGAGCCCGCGACCGGGTCGCGGAGGAACGGATGGCGGAGATCTTGAGAAAGGGGCAACATGGCGTGCTCACCTGCTGCTGCCGAGCGACCTGCTCCCGGAGCTTTGAGGCCTGCTTCGGATGGCCTCCATTGGCCGGCGGCGATCGAGAGAGTCTGGTCGGTGGGAGACAGAGCGGGGGGCCGATGAGAGATCTGAATCAGGGAGGAGGTGGAAGGAAGGAGAGATGGCGTCAGGCTCAGGCTCAGGCTCCCGCCCGGTGTTCTTTCTCTTTCGCCTTTTTGTTTTATTTAGGTTTTTTTTTTTTATGAAGCAAGACGGCTGAGACTGAGGTGACCGGAGGGAAGTCTTTTGGTGACGGAGGTGGGTACTGTGTCATATGCTGCCCGAGTGTCCGTTTACCTGTAGTACTTGCGGTGAATGTGCAAATCGTACTGCTGTACGCCTGTTACCTGCACCTCACCCTGGCCGCTGGGCATAAAACGGAACATATGTAGTGTAAACTAAGCATAGTGTAACCATACAAACTTTAATTCAGGTATATGATTAGAAATTTACATGGTTACACAGAGGTGTTGGTTAACCAAATGAATCTAATAATCGAACTAATGGAGACCAAGACTAAGTGAACGAGACCGAAGTTCATGTTATTACCCGAACTTTTATGGTTATATACTTAGGTCATATGCCTCGAGTAACGGAACTATCGAACATTGGGATTTTGTTAACGTAATGTGTATTTTTAGATTATCATTAGTGATACGATGATACTGTACTCAAACAAGGAAAACGTGATACGATGATACTCCTACTTATTTTAGTGGGTTTATATACCATCACCCTTATCACTTTGTTTAATCTATATTTATATTATTATATTTGCCTCAAAATTGGAAAAACATTGCTAAAATTTGCTACAAATTATAATGTTTATTCGTAGATGTTTTTCTCTAGTCCGGTTACTTCGGTCATGACCGAGGCTAAGCCAAACTAGCATGATCAAGTTTATTGGATCATTCAATGATGTTGTACCCACACTCACCGTATGATTCGATGACAAATATTATGTGCCAGCGTATGACTCAATGACACTGTTGGGAGTGATCAAGTTACTCATGTTCACCATGTAATCAAGTAATTCCTTAGTGGCACATGATGGATCATATGACATCGTTGAAGACTCAAGTTGAAGTTAATGAAGCAATTGGTCTTCAAAGTGGTTTGTACAAGGAGGTTTTCAAGACTCCCTAGTCCCTACAACATATGCCAGTGCCACAGCCCTTAACCTACAAGCGAGTTACATCATCCAAGAACTAAAAGGTGTCAAAGCATGTAATTAATGATTGCACTTTGGAATAGAGAAAGTGGTAAAGCCTACTTTTTTTACTTAGAACTTGGTTGTCTCATACCTGATGATGAACTTGTTTTAGGATGACAAATTTTAAATGCTAGATGTGCACTTATTTCGGGATAAAAGGATAGGTAACTAGGGGCAGCATACACACACGTCATCACATGTCGTTCACTGCTTTTCTTCAGGGGCAGACAATCAAAATGTGTTACAGCGTCGAGTCGCATATCTATACATATTTGCAGGGCGAGAAGTCATCATTTGTAACTCCTCGATACAACAAAAGAACGCAAGGTGAAGCTATAGAGGGGAACCCAAAGAATGGCAATACAACACAGAAGGAACATAAAGGCACCTTCTTTTTGCTAAGGAAAAAAAGAGAAACATATACCACTGGCGATTTTACAAGTGAATGTGTGCTTCAGAATGACCTGCCAGAGATACACAGCACATCGTTAGGAAATTTCATAGGGATAGCGTTGGCGTGAGACCAACATGCAAGCCGTGAAAGTGTTTGGCACCTGAAGCTAGCACGCAGTTCATGTGAAGGTGATTATCCTGTCTGCTATTCTTGTGCGGCACAGAGGGCACTCTGAACAGGCAAGCGAGCAAGGCTTGCACACTGAAAAGGAAAGCCGTCCGTTAGCGAAAAATGCAGTATCAATGTAGAGCAAAAGCGACACCTAAACACAGAGTAGGCAGCTTACAGCAAAAATGCCGGCAAGGAAGCAATACTGCAGCGGTTGCAGATTCGAAGCAAACTTTGCAGACATGTGAGTTGCCATCTTTATCGCTCAGGGGATCAGTGTCCTTTTCCTTCATCTCCTGAATTTTAGCCTGCACACGAAGTTACTAGGTTCAGAAATCACGAGTGGCACCTAGGTTGTAGCTCTCACTATCAGCAGTCCAGAGGCAACTGTCACTTAAGAGCTGGATTACCATGACCAATTGAAACAAAAAAGATGTCTATGTCTACCTCTAACTACACTTAGATTACTTAGGCTTTACATTCAGCAACAAGACAGCTACTGACAGACACGTACTCCCTTCTGTACACCAAGTTATGTTAATATTAGTTACAAAGGCACCACTGCAGCACCCATAATCTACTTTCAGATTTCCAGAACCAGCTTTGCATGATGGACTTAAGTTATATGGAGTTGATAGCATACACTAATTCAAAAAACTTGCGTTAAATATATGTGTAAAGCAAAAGAATGCATATACCTTTAGACGAACAAGAAGTGGTTCAAACTCGGACTTCTATGTTCTTCTGAGCTCAGTGACTTCACAGAATCTTCTGAAATTTGCTTCTCAACTAGAGCAAAATTCTTTTCACCTTTGTTTTCTTTTGTGCCATTAGTTATATCGGCTAGGTTAACAGTTCGATCATCAACATTCAAATCAGATATGCCTAAAGCCCCTCGTTTTAACTTAGCAACAAGAACCCACATGCCTGCTAGATCGTTTTCCAAAGATAGTTCCTTTTTCTTTGCCTCATCAAACTTTTTTCTTGTACTCCTCTTCAAGAAGCTCCTTCTCTGCCAAAGCGGCTTCCAAAGCAGCCTCCCTCTGTCTTCTGGCATGTAGCTCCATTTTCATGTCCTCTAAATCAAGGCTCCATGTCCCAACCTCATCCCTACCCCTACTGGTTGTACGACCCTTTCTACTATGAACCCTTGAATGTGCCATCTCCTGAGCAACTAATAACTCCTTCGCCTGCTTCGCATTTTAGTACAGATAGCTTTGTAACTTCTTCAGCCAAATTCTTAAGTTCAACAGCAGCTGAAGATGCCAATTCTTTTTGCATATGCAGCTTCCTCGCTTAATTTATGGTTCTGATTGATCAAGTGGCAATGTTCCTCAGTAACTTTTAGATGCTCAAATTTCAACTTTTCGATTTCAGCTTCCTGCCAAAGTACATCAGCAAATTTGGTTGACTTAAATGTCAATAAGGCAAGCATAAAACACAAATAGTTGCTTATAGCCATCTCAAGAACATACATATTATTTCTATCAACTAGAAATCCACAAAGGATGTAGCAGAAACCATGGATATTCTATGTTGCAGAGTATGCCAAATTGTACACTGCGCAAGGATCTTGAATACACAAAGTGAAAGAACAGGATTAGTAAAAGAACCTTGGACTGAAGTTTAGAT
Organism: Hyparrhenia diplandra; assembly: GCA_015847255.1. Taxonomy (NCBI): domain Eukaryota; kingdom Viridiplantae; phylum Streptophyta; class Magnoliopsida; order Poales; family Poaceae; genus Hyparrhenia; species Hyparrhenia diplandra. The sequence goes on from JADLZK010008947.1 coordinate 20,307, forward strand.
TTCAAATCAATAGCCTCCTGCTGTGCGCAATCAGTCTCCTGCTCAGGGGATATATCCACTTTGCCGAGAGTTGTTGCTCAAAGGCGAAAAACTTTTTCTTGTAAATCATTGATTTCCGCGATTCTGCAATTAGTATAACTTTTTGGATCAAACTTTTTGTCATTTTGAAGAATTTAAACTGAAAATAAAAATGAAGAGTACCTTCTGTTGTAGCTGCTCCTGGAGAACACGATTATCAGCTGACTTTAACTGTCCCAAAAGCACAAGCAATTGTTAAAACGCCATTTCAGGTATTTGAGTTTGATGGAATCACAGTAGAAGTTCAAGAAGATTACCTCTAACTCAAAAGCCTTCTCACTGCACTGAGCAGTTAGTTTCAAAATAGTCTGTTTTCACAATACCAAACGCATTAATATTGGCAAAAAAAATCGTAGGAATCATTAAGGGCATCCATATGCTGGACATATCACCTGCTGCATATCCATCATGGATGCATTAGCAACTGATGCCTCACCACTTTCCATGATTTGTTTTTCCAGGGCTCATATGTCTTCTCTTTTGCTGGATTTCACGCTCTAAATTTTCTATCTGTTATAAGGGCAGCTCCAACAGTGTTAAAACAGCTAGCTCAAAGAATATTTTTGTTCATTAAAAAGGGGAGAATGATAAGGTAGAGAAGAGCTAAGCTCACACGCTTTTCTATGATTCATGTGTCCATGCTCACACATTTTTCCATACTAGTCAGGTACTCAGGTTACTCCATTTTTATCTTTTTTTAAGTTCATATGAGCTAGCAAGTTGACTCTATTATTGAGGGTGCCCTAAGAACATACAGTATGTGAATATTATTAGCAACAGTACAACACATGTTAAAATAGAGTGCAGAACCCAGTTGTGTGGAATGTTATATTTTGTCTGCCATGAAATTGAACACAAAAGGCTTATTGTCATGCATGTTAGGAATGCACATAGCATTGTTAATCATGGGTTCCTCTTCAAATGGAATGAGACTGATACTGAGCAGAAGGTATATAAACAAAAATAAGTGTAAGGGGAATACCTGGTCCTTTGTCCCCTCAGGATCATCTATGGATTGCTCGATTAGTCTTTTCAGTGAACTGGTACCAAATGCGACCTCCCCAGCTAGCATCTTAATTTGCTCAATCAGTAGATCCATATGATCTGATGCCGTGACCGTGAATCCCACCTGATACGCCAAGAACAAGTTTTAACATAATAATTTATGAATGAGCTTGCTCGCTGCAGAATAAGACACGCTTTTTAACGTGCATTGTTTGGTCCATTAATTGTCTTTCATAAAAGCATATTCAGTAGGAAGTCACAACCAAATTTTGCAGTGACTACTAGTGTTCCGCGACTACAAGCGATAGAGAACACATTACAAAAGTAAACAAATATTGCAAAATTTAGCAGAATTAACTGATTATCTACCTGCATTGAATCTGTTGCAGAACCAGTAGCTGAGGAATGTTCACCACTGTCAGATCTTAATTGATTGATCTCATCTAAGGAGTCTGGTAGGGGCTCTTTATGTGCCCTCATTTTGGACAAGTGTAGAGCTATCTTGTGAAGTGCTTAACTTCTGAAATATATAGATAATTTGTATTCCCAATGAAACAGAAGCATGAAGGAAGAATATATACAAATGTGTAATGGTAGGGCAATTAATACTTACATCTTGCTCGCTGACAGAGTTGTGCCGCTGATGACCATCTGTCAAGGCAGGAATATTGCTTTTTGGTGGAAACAAGTATCAGCTTGGTCAAGCGTTGTATCCTGCTCATTAGAGCAGCTTTCGCTTCCTCTTCCTCCTCCAGACGAGACTGCATCTTGACCTGACCCTCCTCCAACTAAAGATAAAGGAAAGAGAAGTACTTTTCAAGCAGTTATCAACTTACCAATGCAAAAAATAATCTACAGTCAATTTTCAAGGAGCGCATTACAACTTTGTTCGGCAGTTATAACAAACAAACAGAACATACCTGCTGACGTAAAATCATAATTTCTTCCTGGCTGGCACCACCAATCATTCCTCTCCTTAGCTGATCGAGTTCTTGCTTTAGAGAGGATATTTCTTTCTGATACTTCTTGATCAATGATTTCTCATCAATTATCTGGGCAGTCAAGATCATTATGTCTTTAATTTCATTTTCTAGAATAGTGGTACAGGAAATCAGTTTTGTATGCCTAACTATTTACCCGATTCTGTAGAGGCGTAAATTTCAACACGTTTTGCTCTGCTTGCAAATTTCAATGTATTATGGGTTTCTTCCATGTTACTTGATGCTGGGGTAATTGTGCAAATTAGCTGCATAAGAAAAAGCAATTGTATCAGCTGACTACTTCAGGAAGTTTCAGTGCTTCACTTCAATGCTCCAACAGAACAACATAATGAATTCCAAAAGGAATGACTCCCAGAGAGGCAGTTGTAAAGGTTAATACTTACTGAGACATGACCATGGCCACTTAATGATGACTGCAGCAGACGGGTCAACTTAGAATCACGATAGGGTATATGTGTTGCCCTCCCTTCACTGAGCTTGCCAATGACCTTTGAACAGAAGAAAATGTTCAAGCAAATAGAAATAGGTAAACATCTTACTCTTAGGATTAAAAATATTAATAAAAATAGTCCCCCACGCCCCTCTTCTCAACGAAGTTCAAAAGGAATGAAGTTGCAAATGAGCCCCTGTGCCCAACAATAGAATCAAGCTAATCTCACCACATATTCTACCAGCTTCAATTTTGATACAAGTAATAATCAATTATATGATGGCAGATGGTCGATGTCTTCAAAGGTGCTGATAATAACTGGGAAACCAGCCGTTGGCACAGGTGGTTGGCAATGAAAACTTACTGTTCCAAGAGTTAAAAGGCTCTTGTTAATGTATGACCCTTCCCTTCTTCTTAACCCTGTAGTCTCGGGCCTTAGAGCTCTCAGAGCCAGCTAGATCAATCAAATTCTAGAAAATGGAAAATGATATTAGAAATCCAGGGAAAGTGAAAACAGAATGTTTCTTAGGACCAGAACAACATACGAGCTGTGAATACATGACCCCATCATACTCATCACCAATGGCTGCTTTCAATCATCTAAAAAATACAGAAATGCTATGGATCAGATAAAGAAATACAGCATATCACACATGTGGGGTGTGTGTGTGGGGGGTGGGGGTCCTCAAACACGCAGGAGAGCGACATATCTTTGTATTGAGAACAGAGGTGAGAGAAATATATCACAGACGTGGTAACTAAATATGACACAGTGAATCCTGGAACTCTATGGCATGAGGAAAAAACCAATATGAAAACATATGCAGAACTTCAGTAATCGCTGAATGCTGCAATAAATTATGAACTCACCATTGTAAAAATAGTATGACTTCGGCTGCTAAATAAGTTGAAGTTGTTAGACCCAACATGCCGATGTTCTGTTGTCAATGTAACATAGTATTAGTTATGGTGTAAAAACAAGGTCATGCCACTTTGTTGTACAACTGAAATTATGTCCTATGTTTCAGAAAAAAGAGAACAGCATTCCAATAATTAACATCAATGAAGCTCTGGATACCAAAAAAGAACTAGGTAACCAAATGAATAACAGCATGGAAAAGGATAAGTCATGGGTGATCAATTTAGTACAGTGGTAATTGAGAACTTTAGAAATCAGACTATAAATAGGTATTATTTTAGTATATACTTCCGCAAGAGCCAGACTAAAAATTTAGAGAAAGCAGAATAACTAAAAGCATGTATCTCACTGAAACATGTTTCCAGAGCCTAACCAAACCAATTAGTTAACAGGTTGATAGAAACGTTGGAAGAAGCCATACAGGAACTAACATACTATTTTATGAGATAATAACAGCCACAAGAAAAAAATAATTAAAAAACTTCGACCAGCGGAGGATAAGACTGCTTTGGGCATTGGATTGAGAATAACTTCTCACGCAGGTTAGAAAACCCCAAACCCCTACCCCACTTTCAGACACAGCGGGAAGAAGACCTCACGCAAGTGGGAGAAACCCCCGAATCCCTGCCCCACCCATACACAGCGGCACCTTAGCCCATGTGACAAAGACGGCAACAGTGTGGGACAAACACAACGACCACAACCAGGGCCAGATGTTAGACATATGCTTTGGCATATGGCAGATGAGGATTTTTTAATCCCAGCCTTCAAATTTGTTCCCACAGGAAATCGAATCCAGGACCTCAAAAGCACTATTCACACCTAACCAACTCCCCTGGAATCATTTGTTAGTAACATACTAAAAACTGAAAGATAATGCAATCACCTTCACCAGCTGCAATAAAAGAAAGAGCGTGTCCTGGAGACAGAACTACTTCTTCTTTTATTCCTTCTACATAGGTTCCCTAGAGAGAGAAAGGAAACATCAGATAAGCTAATAAACAAAATAGTAACTGCAATTGATAAAGTTATGAGCTTTGCTTCCATACATTAAAGGAAGCAATGTAAATGAACAACAAAAACAACTTAGTGTTGCCCAAACATGGATCGAACGCCCGGAGGTCAGCTTGACCAAAGGGCCGCTTTTGGATTGAAATGAAATTGCAATGTCTTACTTACAAAGAGGGGGTGGCTGCTGCTTATATAGGCAGAGCTCCTTGCCTTTACTTAGGGGCTAAGCATAGCCTTACTTAGGGGCTAAGCAACTTAGGGGCTAAGCAAAAGTAAGTGCAGTGAAAGTAAGATACAAGTGCTAGGGATTAACCGCTATCAATCTCCCCTAAGACCTAGCACTACATCGCCTTCTTGGACCAATCCTCCCCTCATCTCCTGAAATTTTGATCTTCCGCAGACTTGGTAAGAATGTCGGCCGGCCTGATCTCTTTGTGGGGATGTAGGTGGCCTTGATGCTTCCATCTTCCGGACATTCCCCGATGAAATGGAACTTGGTCCTCGATGTGCTTGCTTTTGTCATGGAAGACCGGATTCTTGGCCAATGCGAGCGCGACTTGCTGTCCACCCTCCAGCTCCACAACCTCCACGCCTCGCCCGCGAAAGCTCCCCGAGCAGCTACGGGACGAGCCACAGGGGCTTGCTTCGATGCGCGTGGTGGCGGCGACGCATTCTGCCTCGCAGCCCTGACAGGCCACCACCTTCGTTTGATCGATTGCCACCGATGAGACGACCGCCCCAGAAGAACATCGCTCCGCTGGTGTTCCCGGCTTGTGTCCACATCGCCCGGCGAGGTCGCTGCCGCAGTAGCCAATGAAGCGCGGCGGAGTCCGGGCGCTTTTGTAATGGAGCCCGAAGTCAGGGTCCCTCGCCACATACCGGAGCACGCGCCACAAACAGAAGTGCTCGGTCGTGGCCGCTTTCCATGAACCGGGCTCAGTAGCCGATGGCGTAACGCTAAAGTCCGCCGGGTGTGCACAAGGTACCGCGAGCTTCCATCAGCCGCCGATACATCGTCGCATCCACCTCCTCCGCCGTGCTCTCCTTGCTCGCCTCGCTCTCCTCCATCGGGGTGGTCTGGCTGGATTGCATCCCACCATGTCTCCCGCACTCGAGAACCCGGCCGCTCGCAGCTTTGATCCAGCGACAGTGTGATGCCCCCTTTGGCATCTCGGTGCACCTCGACGCCGAGGTAGTAGCGAGAGCGTGCCGAGATCACTCATCTCGAATCGATCCTTCATGGCGGCCTTGAAGCTCTCCACCTCCCTCCAATCGGCCGGTGATGATCGAGTCATCGACGTAGACGCCGACCGCCAATCGAGAGTCCTTCCGCTGCCACGCGCGGCGATACCGCCGCCTCATGCGCGCTTCTCGCTGGAACCCCATCCGCTTCGAGCAGTGGCATCCAGCTTCGCTCCGTGAGCGCGACGCTGTGCGCAGCTCGCATAGCGCTTTCTTCTCAGCGGTACACCTTCCCTTCTTCTCCGGTGACGGCGAAGCCCGCGGTCGCCGCGACGCATACACCTCCTCCTTGAGGTCGCCAGTTGAGGAAGGCGGACTTCACGCCCATGTGGTGGACCTTCCACCCTTCCCTCGCGCCGCTGCGAGGAGCATCCGCGACGGACTCCATCCTCGCCACCCGGCGCTGCAACGCTGCTCTTCGAGTCGACTCCCTCCCTCGCTGCAGGGAAGCCTCGCGCCACCGCCTCGCCTTGTGCTTGGTGACCACCCCCTTTTCGGCCCTTCTTGAGCTTGAAAACCCATTTCGGGCCGAGATCGGGCGGTGGCCGCCGTGGGAGGTCCACGAGCTCCCAAGTCCGTTCTTCTCGACCGATCGGGAGCTCTTGCTTCATCGCCGCCTCCCACTCGTGATGGCCCTTGGCCTCCGCGGTGGTTGACCGCTCCCCGTGCGGCGCGTGAGGTGGAGCCGAGCGAAGAGCCGCTCGCTCGCCTCGCGGCGTACCCATCCCCGATGATGTTCGTCACATCGCGGCGTAGCGAGTGGTTCGCCGTCGACACTACGCGCCGGCCCGCTCCTCGCCGCTTTCTCCGCCGCGTAGCTGCCGATCGAGGGCGCGACGTGGCACGGGCAGTGCCGCCGGCATGGTTGGTGACGCCGGGCGAGGAGTTCGAGCTCTCGCTGCGCCACTCGCTCCCGAGCCGGAGCGGGGATGGCGAAGCTTGGCGCTGATGCTACGGAGCGAACTTGGTGACGGTGTCCCGCTCCCCGATCCTCGACGGCCCTCCACCCTGATGACGAACTCCTCGTCCCGCTCGAGCCATCTCCTCTCCTTCCTTCGCCGCGAATCCGGCCCACGCTCGCCGAAGACCACATCTCGCGAGAGCGCGCGACGCGGCCGGGTGGACGGGTCGAGGACGCGGTAGGCCTTGGCGCCGCCCGCTGCACTCGACGAAGATCCCCGGCCGGGCCGCGATCGTCCGCCTTCTTCAGCGCGCGCGAGATCCTTTGCGAAAGGCGGCGTATAGCCGAAACGTCTTGCGCGCAGTGCCCCACCAAGCGGCGCCTTCGCGTGCAAAGGGCCTCGTGACGGGCGCCATGCCTCGCAGCCGCCTTTGGTCGGGCCGTTGGCGAGTGTGGACTGCGGTGACCACGCCTCGCCCTGCAGCCGGCGGGCACTCTCGCCTTTTAGCGGCGCCGGGCCATGGCGACTCACTCGCCTCGTTCCTCGCGCTCACGACGCCGCTTACAGCTGCGCGGTGAGTGCGAGGGCTGTCAGAGTGGCGCTGATCCCCTCCTCCGCAGCAGTAGGCTGATGAACTCGCCGATCGTGAACTCCCCGTCCGTTTTCCGCGTCCGCTAGGTGCGCAGCTTTTTGCCGCTCTCGCATCTCCGCTCGCGCTGCAGAGTCTTGATGGCATCCGCGGCCATGTCCTTTCGTCGCCGTGAGCGCCACCCACATGTACCGCTGCGGGCGCCGCCGACCGCCAGCAGAAGTAGCACCTCGCCACCGAGTCGCCGCGTGATCGCCTCGCCAGAGATCCCCGCGTGCACCCGGCTCCAGCCGATCCCTGCGCTGTACTTGGCTCTCCGGACGGGAAGCGGCGCGCGACGCGTGTTCCGTGATGACGCGACGTGAGCGCGTAGCCCGCCGGACGTGCTTGATCGACGGCAGCGCGGCAGCGCCATGCCCTCCCTTTTGGATAACCTCTCGCAGCGCAAGATCGAAAATGCGATGGCCATACCTTTCATGCGGCGCCACGCCTCGTCATCCTTGCGCGCGCCGGACAGCGGCTGGCGGTGTTCATGTGCGTGATGTAGAGCGGTTAGGCGCTCCGCCGATGACCTTGACGAGGAGCCGCTCCGACCGGTCCCAAATCACGCAATGCACCATCCTTGATCCGCACCGAGAGCCTCCTCATCGAAGCTGCCCCAAACTCATGATCGAAGTTCGAGCGCCGGATGTAGTACACCCCGTGGAGCACCACTGCGTCGCCGCTTTGGCTCGGCGATGATGGACCCGACACCGCGGATCTCCACCTTCGACTCGCCGCCGAACTTCACCGCTGCCTCGGCCGTAGTGTCCGTGTCGGTGAAGAGCTCGCGCCGCCCGGCCATGTGGTGCGCCGCGCCGGTGTCCGTGCACCGACCCATCAATCTTCTCGCCGGCAACGGCTCCTGAGTGGGAGGAAAGCCATCGCCTTTGGGCTCGGAGAGATGTCTCACGTGCACGAGCTTGGCGTAGAAGGAGGAAGCTTGAGCCTCGCTTTGCTGCTCCTCCGTCGCGTCCATCTCCACGTAACCCGCACGCCGAGAACGAGCCGCATCGCCCTCGCTACGCAACGGCGCCGCGCACCCTCGATGCGAGGCGAGGTTGGGGGCAATCCCGGCGCCCAGTGGCGGCTTGGCTGCGCGTTGAGGCGGTGTCGCCGCTCCGGGCTCGCCGATCGCCACCGCCTCTCTCTCTGCACCTTGATCGCCTCCCTTCCCCTTGTTCTTCTTGCCACCGCTGGGACGCCGATTGCGGCCACCATCCTTCGACGCCCGACTCCCTCCTCCTTCTTCTTCTTCTCAAAGGCCCGCCCTTTGCTGGCGGTGTGCTGTGAGCTTGCGGTACGCCTCGCCTCCGGCGACTCTCTCGATCCTCGACCGACTTCATGTGCGCGGTGACGCCCTCGATGGTGAGCTCGCTGAAGTCGAGCAGCGTCTCAATGGAGAGCACCACTGCTCATACTTCTGGGCATGCACCGGAGAAACTTCTCCACGGCGCGGCCCTCGTTGAGATCGGTGTGCTCGCCATTGCGCGCCATCTCGCTCCATGAGGTTGGTGAGCCGCAGACGCAAAGTCTCCGACTTGCTCCCCGGCTTGAAGGTGAGACCTTCCCACTCGCCCGCGAAATCACGCCGCAGCTGTGGCGCGCCAGTACGCTGCTTCGCTCCGGACGCCAGCGTGGGCGATCGCCTCCCAGCGTAGCTTGGCCGCCCTCTTCCCGGCGATCGCAGCACACAACTCCGGCGTACGGCCGCGCAAAGCGCCTCGAGGCCCACCCGATCCTCCTCAGTAAGAGACGCTCGCCGTAGAGTGCACGGCCTCCCGTGAGATCAGCAGGCTGAGCTTCACCTTCATCGGAGGCTCCACTCTGTGGTAGTTGGAGCGCGAGTGAGTTGCCGCCCGCCGGCCGGATCCCCGGTACACCGCACCATCGAGAACGCCAGCGCCGCCCGCGCCGCCGCCGGGAGGCGCGACGCCACGGCGCCGCTCGGGGTCCTCGATCCTCCGCCCCCGCTCGCCTTCGCGCCCTCCTCCCGCTTCACCTCTCTCATGAAGTCAGCCGCAGCGAGCTCATCGCAGCCTCGGACGCCGCGTAGCCGCCCGCCAGCCGCGAGCCTCGGCCGCTGCGCGCCACGGCCTCCGCGCAGCCGGGCGTGCGCTCTCCGGACTCCCCAGCCCCGGCAAAGACTTTGACGCTATGGTGGAACCGACTTGTTCGCATCGGGCTGGGGGCGCTTCTACCGAGGTAGAAGTCATGGTGGTGGGGATGGTGGCGGCGGCCGGTGGGAAGACAAGGCTTAGAACCCTAGGCTCTTGATACCAATTGTTGCCCAAACATGGATCGAACGCCCGAGGTCGGCTTGACCAAAGGGCCGCTTGGATTGAAATGAAATTGCAATGTCTTACTTTACAAAGAGGGGGTGGCTGGCCGCTTATATAGGCAGTAGCTCCTGTCGCTACATAGGGGCTAAGCATAGCCTTTACTTAGGGGCTAAGCAAAAGTAAGTGCGGAAAGTAAGATACAAGTGCTAGGGATTAATCGCTATCACTTAGCAAGGTTGCACATGATTTATGATATAATTCAGAAAAATAATATCATATCAAGCTAATCACTCTTGAACCAAATAGCACTCAACTATAAACAATGTCCATTTTGACTTCACAGATCACAAATTTGTACCAATGAAGGGAACAAACTTCATCAGATAATAATCCTAATTAAAACACTAAGATAATTTTATTTAAGAACAAAACTCGGATTAGTTTTGATATATTGCAACTAAAACACTCAGTTAAAACTATTTGACAATTCACTATATCAGTATATCATGAGAATGCAACAAAAAAGATTATAGAGATTTAACCTGTGCATCCTCCCCGCACACGCAAATTTTGTCCAGTAGGATCAAGTAGATCATTTATCACCTGCATTTAGATATCAAGATTGAATCTATCCATATGGTACAAGCTGAAAGGGCATAAGAATACAGGTCATGTCTTAGAATAGAACATCGATATTTTGCTTAGTCCTCAGATACTCAGTAGTAACTAATATGACAATGAAACAAATGCTTGACCAGTATTTGTACAGCAAGCAGTTACAACCGCAGAGCAAATATCAATTGTGGATAGCTTAAAATTTTGTAAACAACCAAACAAAAAGGGATATATGACTAAGTGGAATTGTATTCCAGATAGAACTATCAAAAAAAAGGACCTGTTTGTCAAGAACCAGGCCAATCAAGATTTCAAGATAAGAACAGATAACATGGGTTGAACAAAAGGTCATTGACTAATCAAATAAAGACCAAAGGTATGCCTTGGCAAGAAATTTGATGAAAATGACTTTTTTTTCTTTCAAACTGGCACAAGTAGCATACCTCATTATAGATTTCAAGGTACGACACACGAGCAAAAAATTCTCTTCCAGGACTCTGTTTATCAAGATAGTAAAAACAAAGGTTGCAGTCAAGTAATAGCCAAAGCAGATGTGATACAGTGTAGAATTGAGCAGTAACACATGGTACATTTCAGAAAACAATAAGATTCACAAGAAAATAGGATGTTTAAGAATTGTGTATATTATTAGTCTGCTCATACAAAACTTTGTACCCCACAACTTTCTGGGATACATCAATCTTCCTACTCAGGCTGTCACAACCCTTAACCAAATGAATTAGGTGTTTCACCACCTCTTGTTGAATAAAAAACTAACCACAGATTATATCTTGTATAAAACCAACTAATAGTTCCCATGCAGCTAATCTGAAGAAAGGACCAGACCAGCACAAGTAAACAGGACAAAAACATAAAGCTCTAGCTTCTTAGGCAAAAAAAAAAACACTTCTAAGTTGCATAAACACACTACACACCTTGCTTGGGTAATACAGTGTTCTAGCTTCTAAGTGATACCGTTCAGTATTAGGGATATACACACAGGAATACACAAGCAATGAAGAAGACACCAGTGCAGATTTTTGAGGTATTCTTGATGATAAGAAGCCAAAGTGTCTGTCCATTTAAAATTTACAGGAAACATGCTCATTTGAAATAAAGACATTATGACTTCTGAGTTAGAGAATAATCAATTAATCATAAAGGATTAATTAGCATTATTCAACTAAAATATTTACTGCCATACATCTTGGATCATGCTGAAGACATCCTTGATGGCTAGTGGGATTATTCCAGGACAGTTCTGGTCACCCTGAAAAAAAGATTAGGAAAACAATGGGATCAGAAAAAATAAAGCTGCCTTAAAAAATCAGACAATGAGACAACTATATATTTACCAACATTATTCATGAAAATGAATATGTCAAGGTCGCATTCGTAAACCAAAGTCTTGCAGTAGCAATTGTAGAAAGTATTAGTCTTCCAAATTAGCAATTGTAGAAAGTATATTTTACTATGTATCTAGATGTATAACTTTGTATCTAGAAAAGCCAAGACGCCTTATAATTTGTTCTAGCTTTTATAGATTCATAGATTTTTACTATGTATCTAGGCATATTGTATAACTAGGTATGTAGCAAAAGCATATGTATCTAGAAAAGGTAGAAAAGGTAGACTTACAATTTGGAATTAAGGGAGTACACTGGATGCAATGTGCTATAGAGACGATGAGTATGGATCCCAGCAGGACATGGACATACAAACTACATGCTCGTGATAGCTATGGCTTTTCCGCTTTCCTATGAAACTAGCTCGGTAATTTTTCCAACAGATTTTTTGAATATGAGAACTTACATGCATTGTGTGGGTCTTCCCACTACTTGTTACGCCATAGGCAAAAACTGTCCCTACAAGTTGGTACAAAGTTGCATTTAGAAATAGCACAGATGCATTGATAAGTTAACAATTCATTATACAAGGTAAACAATAATTCATAAAAAAATGTTAGTGTCTCAATCAATGGTAGAAATGAATAGTTAGCAAGAAAATGAGCACCAGTAGTTCATATTGATAAGAGTAAAATTACAAGTTTACATGTGAACAGAGAATTCCCACAATATATGATATAGTATGGTACAAGTAAAAAAAAAAATCACCATAAGAAATGCTCTCAGATTAATAAGGTGTGGCAGCATACCATAAAAAAACTTATGATGATCTAAATAAGACAAAATTGGCATACCATTTATGCCCTCCATAGCACCTTTTACAACAGGCCGGGCTGCAACGTCATAGACAGCCTCAGTGTTTGTCAAAGGACCAAAAACTTTATCTGAAAAAAAAAAATAATAATTAAATAGACATTAATTGATACCAAGTTGATATAGCAGATGAACACAACACAGACTATATGATAATTAATATGCACGCCCAAGTTAAGTACTGATTCAGTCAGATTGGTTGACAAGTATTAGGGAACATAAATTATAATGGGCCAAAACAACATCAGTTAAAATGTTTAGTAACAGCTACAGGGCATAGCAATTGACTAATCAAAAACAAATGCTGCTACCATTTTTTCTCCTCTGTTCAGCTCATGCATCAACTTTCCATCAACTTGAGCCTCAGTTCACTGAGCACCTCAGACCTATCCATTGTCTCCTGTTCATGTTATGGGATAATCAAAATGTCTATAGAAGACCGCATAAAGTTGTGTTGATTCTACCAAGTTTTAATGCATCTTGCCACGATTACATTTTTTTTTTTTTTTTTTTTTTTGCAAATGGCACGTCTGTAGCACCTTCAGACTCAGTGTTCAGTGCTTCTATATAAAGCCCAGCAGATGATCATACCTCAAGTCTATTGCAAATATCTCTGTATACTTCCTCAGAGAAATATTTCCATACTTGCAAATCAGTGGTAACTTGATAGTTTGAACAGCAACCATGATGCAACAAGCCAGCAATCAGTGTCTCAGAATTTTGATAAGCTACAGGAATGTGATGTACCTACTTTGGCACAACCACATCTCAGGTTCATGGGTTCATGCCCACACACCCAATAAGCAAAGGAAGGATCAAACTAATCATATGCTGAGCTATGTGTAACTGTGAATAATGGCACCACTGGATGCATTTCAAAGCCAACTGCTGTGACCCATTATTGTCTGGTCGTCGCGACTACTCATGTCATGCTGACCTGACATTAGTCAGGAAGTATACTCCAGAAGTCCAGACTATTGACTGTACTCAACATGAGTTGAAGTATGTGCACGTTCAGCATATTCCTTTGCAAGCAACGAAACGGGCAAAGTCCTAGTAGACCATGATAACAACTTGCATGCATCTCATCTGTGAACACAATTTTCAGACATGTGTCGCACAACTTACAAACATTGAAGCATCCAAAAACAAATTGGCCTGGCCACAGCTGAACCAATATTGCCAACATGAAGTTTGCTTGATCATCTCAGGCAGTCAGAATAACAAAAAAAACTCATGGAATGCTGTATAACTAACCAATCAAGAAGCAGCAGCAAACACACCTCTACAATATGCTTCAAAGGACATGGAATGGTTTCAACCTCATAACAATGACTGTTATTAACTACAGCCTTCCACAGAAACAGGCACTGTTTATTAACAACAGCCTTCCACAGAAAAAGGCACTTTCCGAAATTGCAGACCAGGACCTAAATTTGGTTTCATCATGAAGCCCAATCAAAGGCCATGTGTACTAATTTCAGCTGTGCATTAATTGTTCGAATCCATAATGATTAGTTTCGGAAACCCCAAATCAAAAAATGCTCAAGGACGAAATTCGAATGCCTAAATTATCCAAATCCCCAATCCCGCCACCTGCATTGCCCAATTGAAGGAAGGCGGAACTGAATGAAGGCTACTCACCATAAGCATAAGCCGTTGCCGGGTTGTACTCGCACCGCACAAGCCGATCCCCATCTGGATACCACGAGATCTCGTCCCCGCGCTGGAACTCGCGCTCGCTGCAGCCACACCAAACCCAGCTCAAAATCAGTTGAAGCACTCCCACAACCCTACTCACAACGCCTCGCAAGCAGATCCGCGCAGTCCTTCCGAGATCCCCACCTGAGCGGTCGGAAGCGGATGGTGACGGAGATGCTGTCGCCGGATCGGGAGGTATCCTCGATGACGAGCTCGTCCGCGCTCGGGAACGGCACTGGCGCGAGCACGGGGGCGGCGCCGGCGCCGGCGCTACAGATGAGCTGCGGCGGCCGGGGGTGGTGGACCTCGCACTGCTCCCGCCGCCGCCGCCGTAGAAGCTGGAGGTCACGGAGGACGGGGACGAGCGCGGAATAAGGCGGCCGGAGCTGAAGTACGAGCTCGAAGAGTAGGAGGACGCGGTGGGCGGGCGGCGGTGCCCCGCGGAGAACGGCGAGCTGCTCCGCCGCGAGGACGACGTCGACGGCCGCGACGACATCGCGCACGGATCTCGCGGAAGCTTCGCCGCCCCGTGAGTGGCGAGGCGAAGGTGGACGCGGCGCTGTCCCTCGCTGCAGCAGCACGAGAGGAAGGGGAAGGTATCGGGAGGTCAGAGGCTTCACATGGCCTGCTCCAAAAGAGGCGAGCGGCTACCGGCGTCGCGGGATTTTAAAGCGAGACCGAGACGACAGGAGGTGGGAGGAGGCGACACTGTGCTATGCTTCTGCTGCCGTAGTGCCGTGGGCAGCGCAACCGCGCAAGGGGGATTGCGCGGAGCCGGGGACCACCGCGTCCACGTGGCGGCCTCAGTCACGATGACATCTGAGCCCCACTACGTTGTGGGGCCCACACGCCTGGGAGGGGCCGGTGGGGCTCGGTAGTTTGAACTGGAGTGACGGGTGGGGAAGTGCGCGTGGTGGGCGGGAATAACTGCGGCGTGTCTGGTTTCTTGCGGAAGATTTTAAATTTTCGTTGGGTAAAGGGAAACGTGGGGTCCGCATGGCAGAGGGGCGGCGGGGGGGTAGCGGTTAAAAAAAACGAAAAGGTGGAGAGGGGTGAACACGAGCCGGGTGTGGGCAAGTGTGGCAACGGCAGTCTGGCACGGCAACCTGCGCCTTTTCAGGAGATCAGCGATCTGCCGCTGCCCGCTGCGGTGGCACGGTGTGGCGGTGGGCTGTGGCTGTGGCTAGCGGTGGGCTGTGGCACCACCATTACCAGCAGCAGGAGCTACTTTATGGTGTGTATTTTCTTCTTCGTTATAGATGAGTCTGCATTCCTTTATATAGTTTTAACCATTTGGGGTATATTCAGTATGAGCCCACAATTATATTAGGATTATGTTTCCCAACAATGTGATTAGGGGGCGATATTCAAGCAAGCTTCGGCTTGGCTTGGCTTGATTTACAGCTTGAGCCGGCTTGAGTAGCTCGTAAGCTCAAATTAGACAACGCACTTTACTAAATGGAGTTGGACTCAAGATTATTGTACATAGAAATTGAACAATAAATAATCAGCACCAATCAAACAATAATAGGCTATGAACCTCAAAAATCTGATAGTAATCGAGCAAACAATTCACATAAACATATCACAAATCAGTCGAGCGAGAAATCAAATCACGGGTAGTGAGGTTAGGTCGCTAGGGCTCCTGCGTGTTGAGGTACAAAGATAGTGTTGACATGGACTCTTCGTCAACTCTCTAGCCTTAGTACTTGACATCCATGATGTTGGCGCAACTGGTAAGATAGCGAACGACACATGGGAGGGAGCTACACCATGGATCTATTGTGTCATGTGCACGTTAAAAGGGGTTTTGTTGTTAGGGGCAACAAATAGGAATGGCCTATTGGATCTTTCATGGCACGGCCTATTGGATCTTTCATGGCGCGTTTGGTGGGGCTCCTCCTAGCTCCGGAACTATAACAATAATGTTGTGGTACTATTATGGAGACAGAAGCCATAAATCATAAGCTCCTTCGGCTCCTCTCTTGGCCAATTCATTTGCAGACGAAGCCAGAAGTCGTTTTTCTATGTTGCTAAAGTGATATATAGTCCCAAACAATGCTCAACAGTACTATGGGATAGGAGCCAAAGCCCCTCTAAGTTGCAACAAACGGGGAACAATAGAAATGGTTGGATAAAGGATGTAGATCTGAAGATAAGTCAGCAACATGGCTACTACACTCAAGTCTTTGGTACTTAGTCTTTTACAACCTACTATCCTTATATGCCTACTTGAATGGGAGGTGTTTACGGCGCAATGGCAAAGGTCATTGGTTGAGGGGCTCAACTCAGGGTTCAAATCTTGGGTGTGACACATTATCCTGGATTTATTCCATGATTTTTCGACGCTATGCATTAAGTGGTAGGCGACGTGCACTGTCGTTTAATAAAGGAGGCACCTGTGCTGACTTCGTGAACTTCAAGATTTGCCGGCTCGGAGGTGCTCATAGGGGGTTGGATTTGCGTACGTGTGTTCATAGATTTGAGTGTGCGTGTGTGTTAAACGCCTACGTTGTACTATGTAATCTTTAAAAAAAACTTTTAGTTCCACCACCTCTAAATACACCCACAACTCTAAATATAACTTCAACCGCTCTTTGTTCCATAGACATACAATTAGAGAGTTTATCTTCGGTAGCTTTGTCCGGGATGTCAGGTATCATTTCTCCCACCTTACTTTTCAGGTTTCGGCTTCTTATCTAGGATCTAGCTCTTTTAATTTCATCAAAGGCAGTAGCATGGCGCTACACATTGACCAGATCTGACGTCAATTGGGGGCATTGATGTCGATGATGTGAGCGATCAGTTATCATCAATTTAACTTATAAATAATGTGTGATTTGCTTTATGTTCTTGAAGACCATACCTAGTCCGTTACAAAACTAAGAATAATTAAGCACATGATAGTGAGAGTAGCACAATAGACATAAGAGATACAACTAACTTAAGAAAAAAAAATTCGCAACAACTAATAAGATACAAAATTCAAAATCAAAATCTATATTCATGAGTCTCGACTCTCGAAACATGTGTTGCAAAAAAACTCACCACAACTGTTAAGGTTTTAATTAAATGAACGTTGAAGATATACATAGGTGCCATGCAAAATGAAAAAAAAAACTATGAATTGATTAAAAAAAACATGCATATATCAGTGAAACAATGATTGATAAGTTTGTCATATAGATTAGAGTATTTCTTTCTTTATTAGTTGTAGCTGTTTATATGAGCATGTTGTGCTTATATCTTCAACCCGTGTTTTTTTGTGTGTGTGTGTGATTATCGTCAACCCGTGTGTGTGTGTGGGAGCACGGTTTAATGCCTTTGGCTAGTTCCCGTCAAATCAATTGTAAAATCTTGAGTGAATTCCGGTGCAAGCATATTTACATGGAACGCGATGAAACGGGCATTAGAACTGGTCACACAACGTGGTTGTTGGCGAGTCGTCCTAATGCCAAGACTCAAGCTCTGTCTTTAGTCATAATCCTCACTTTACCCAGAACCCGGCATGGCCATATATGGCTACACGCGATGATGCCATCATGCTCATGCCAATCAGACGTGTGGACGTACGTGTGGCCATTTCCTCACACCCTCCTGTATCTGTCATCACCTCACAACTCACATTCTCACCCAACAAAAACTGTACCGGCATATGTACCTCACATTCTCACATTTCCTCACTGCCCACTGAATTCACTGTAGACAAACTGAACAGGACAGTGTGCAAACATGAAGCTGAATTATGATGATACTAGTAGCGTAATTCTTTTCTGAAAAACAGTAGCGTAATTCTTGGCACTACGATCTCCAAACGTACTAGCGATGGAAAATTGGGGAAAGAATAATGGATCTTGGGCACATGGTGCCAACCACTGGTTGGTCAAACTCTGCAATCCTCTACCGCTGAAAAGAAAAAAAAAAAAAAACTGCAGCAGCATCTGATCTGATGGAGAGTTCCTTCCATATAATCCTCCTGCGTCACCCCATTTAAGTAACCTCAAGTAGCACACTAATTTAACCTGGTAGGTAAGGACCTATGCAATATTGAATTATGCAGTAGACCAGGACAAGTGCATATCACCAATCATATGAGGCTCTGTCGTCTGAGCTCGCTGCCAACTAGGCCAACACACTAGCATCCAATTTTTTCAAACTGACACTGGAACAAAACCAGCAGAGTAATGACACAATCAGCAAGTTTTGTTTAACCCTGCCTGCAAGGGGAGGAAGCATGCGGCAGTTTTTGTCTCTGCACCCACTGAAAATTCCCTTCCACTGATAGAGGCATGTTTGTAGGGCGTTGTATGTAGACTTGCAAGCCACATGTTCCCATCATGCCATAAAAAAATATGAGGATCAGCCAATGTGTCGTCTTCTCTTCTCCTGTGAAAATTCAAATTGGACTGAACAGAGGTAAACCCTCAAAAGGGATTAAACAAAGGAAAGGCATATGGGGTTTTTTTAATACTGTATGCGTTGCTGTAAGTAAAACTATATTATCACAAGAACGAACACTGTTCCATGTAGGAATAGATTCTTCGCTATCGTTTGTTTCGCACTGGGCCTGGGTGTCCATCACTATCAAGGCCAGGAGAAGAACATGGTGGGCCTTTGAGACCTTGGCTTGGAGCCAGGTAAGGAACGTGCTCTAGTGCATGGGGGCAGGGTCCAGTTGGAGGGTTGGACCAGTGGAAGTGTGGAGCAGAGATGAGCTGAGGAAAAATGAGAAAACATGCACGGCCTTTACCGAGTGCGAGTGCAAGTGCAAGTATATACAACGTTAATGGGTGCATAAATGGCATGGTGTACTACCTTGCCGGCGGTCATAGCGTGCTTTACATGATTCGTAACTTACAGTACGGATATTTTTTTAGTACCTGAAAATTTAAATTTGGCACTGTAACACTTTTAGTTTGTTATGGTAAATATTGTCATACCATGGCTTAGTTAAGCGAAAAAGAATCGCCATGAAAATACATCCATTGTCCAATTAGATATTTTTGTTTATTTTACATTTTATATTTCATGCATACGTTAAAGATTTGATGTGATGGGAAATTCAAACGATACGATGGGAAGTTGAGAGAACTAAGCACAGCCTACGTACTTTTTTTTTCCATCTGTCATCTCAGGACTACTACTCCCTCCGTCCCATTTGAGTTTGTCGCGGATTCCGTACCATCTTATTCGATGATTCGCCTTATTCAAAATTTTGCACAAATATAATTTATTTTATTACGACTTATTTTATCAATGAAGATACTTGAATATTGATTAATTTATTTTATGGTTTTGCATAAATATTTTGAATAAGACGGATGATCAAACATGAAGTTCAAAAGTCAAAACGACGAACTCCATGGGACAGAGGGAGTACTCGAGTACTCGTATTGTTTTCAATTATTATTTATTGCAGTAAAAATTTATGTCGAGACTTGCCCATCCAGTATAAATGATCTGTTATGCGGGCACACACATTTTATTGCACTTATTACTGCCTCGCTCTCATGTGTTGGCCTGGTCCCGCCGTTAAATCCGATCCTTCACTGTCTTGTACTGTCTGCGGGAGCCAGCCAGTGCTACAATGCTAACCTGATTCAGTGCTTCATTGCCTTCTTCACCACTCGTCGCTCACGCTCGCGGTGTGCGGCGGCGCCATGACCGGCCGGCGAGAGCCCCGGCCGAACGCAGTGAAGCACTGAAGGACCGTGTATTACTCAGTCGGCTCGGCTCGGTTCAAGGATTACCTTAGGTCCTCGGTGTACTCCTTTTGCTTTTGGCTTGATGGCTTCAGTTAAATCAGGTTTGTAATTTTGTGTAACCCTTTTTGCTTCAAAAAAAAAAACCGCTGTGGGGGCTAGGGACCTCCGCCATATTATTTTTGCGTCAAAAAAAAAAAAAAAAATCGAGCAGCCACGTACCAAATATGCATACGGGAAGGAATCCTGAAGCAAGGAGGTGCCAAAGCACAATGATGAATAACAGACAGGGACGAAGAAATGAAGACGATGAGGCCCAAGGAGCCGATCCACACTACTGCTCTGTCCGGAAGCATATGAAGGCCGTGGTCACGGGCTGGCTGTTGGATCGACGACGACACGGACGACGGCATTCTCCTACGTGCAGTGCCCCGTCACTTTCAAGAGGTAGCGAGCCACACTAAGACTACCACTGGTGAGACGGGGAAAAAAGAAATAGCCGGAGCCTTTGGTAGGCAACAAAACCCGTCCTTCTCAGGTACCAAGCCAAGCGGTCCGTCGTAGATTCCCGTTGCATACATGCTCCGATCTCGTTGAACGTCGTTGCGGTTAGTGTCTATCTAATCTAAGCCGCATGAAAATTACGTGAGCTTCAAGCTGTAACTGCTTCCAAGTTCCAAGCCTTTGGATTGCAGAGCTAAAAGATTAGCTCATCTTACGATAAAATTTCTAGCTCCATATTATCAAACTTTCTGGAAGGCGATGATAATCCAGTCAGATACTGAGTTCACTGTTCAGGACCAGCAGGGGACATGTGCCTGTAGGATTGTCACTATACGTCAGTCAAGTGTGTTGGCGGTGCCACCAGGGAGGCAGGGACGGGCTTCCGGTCTCTGCTCTACGCGAAAGATTCCCCATGGTCTCGGCACTCGACTCGGCAGGCAGGGCGTGTTAAGTGCCGACCATGCGGCCCACGTAACGGCCCAGCAAAGCCCCGCCCCCGACGCCCTGTCCTTCTTCTCCCCCCGCCCGGCGGCGCAGTCCCCTTCCCCCCTCCCCTTCCTTCTTCTTCTCCTCCTCCCCTCGAATCGCGCCCGCCGCCCGCCATGGGCGACCTTGAACTCCCCCGCCGCCGCCCATACCCATCCGGATGGGTCTCTCTCCGCCCCGGAGGCTCGGCGGGCGCCGGCCACCGAAGCTCACCGCCTGCCGGAGCCGCCTGCCGCCCAGCCGTGTCGGCGTCGACGGCCGGCAGCCGGGCGGGCTCTTCTATGGCCGGGGAGGCATGGAGGGGGAGGGGAGGTCGGCAGCGGCGGCGGCGGCGACGAGCTCCAACCCTAAAGCGGCGGCGGGCTGCAACCCTAAACGGCGACGAGGCTGCCCGGCCGACGGCGGCGATGTCGCGAGGAAGAACACGACGACGCTTGGGCTATTGGGCTGGATCGTGTTGGGCGACCTGGTCGGGCGCGACGTTCGTGCCCGGTCGGCAGTTAACATTCGCCGAGGCAGGCAGTCACGACCAGGTCTGTGTGTGATGCAGTTCAGTCGAAACTCAACGGAAAGCCTCGCAACGCTCACGTCGTCAGACAAGAGACTTCGCAAACGTATCAGCCCAGTCACCAGATTCGTACGAGTACTAGATTTTTTTTTTTTGGGAGGATCGTACGAGTACTAGATTTTTTTTAGCAGAATAGAACCCTTTATTGATTTTCATAAGAAGTACAAACGCCATCAGGCGGAGATACAAGCCAAACATGGCGCCCA
This sequence comes from Hyparrhenia diplandra, assembly GCA_015847255.1. Classification (NCBI taxonomy): domain Eukaryota; kingdom Viridiplantae; phylum Streptophyta; class Magnoliopsida; order Poales; family Poaceae; genus Hyparrhenia; species Hyparrhenia diplandra. The sequence continues at coordinate 41,806 of JADLZK010008947.1, forward strand.
CAATCGGCATAAACACAACTCCTAGCTAGATTATGGGCATCCGTATTGGATTGCCTTCCCTCATGGACAAAATCAACAATCCTAAAGCCATTTGATCTAGCTCTTATCTCCTGGATTACATGACCATAGGAGCCCATGCTTTCGTTGTTTTTGATGCTTCTGATGACCCCGCATTATCGCACGCTAATCTGAAATCTTGCAGAACCAAATCACTGGCGAGTGCCAGACCTTCTTTGCATGATATTGCTTCCACCGTGTCAGGTTCCATGTGACCATCTAATACCACAGCCGAGGCCCCCAAAACCGCCCAGTTGTATCCCGAGCAACAGCCGCTGCGGCAATGACTCCTAAATTTTTGGCCAGTGCTGCATCAACATTAATCTTCATCAATCCCGTGGGCGGGGAATCCACCTAGCCGGACTTCTCAGAACTTCAGACCGCACACTCCCTCGTGGCTTTATGTACTGTAGATCGGACAAAAACTGATAACAAACTGATCAGTCGAGAGCGGACTTTGGTAAATATTTTCATGCACAGCTTTCCTCCTCACATGCCAAATTGCCCATAGAGTAACAGTCACCCGGATCAGGTCCTCCTGTCGCAGGGACTTCATCACCGCGGCCAACCAACCCATCGCATCTTGTTCCTCAATTTGGCAAAGATGTTCCATAATTTCTTCATTCTCCAGAGCCCATACACAGCGTGCCATATTACATTCGAGAAGCGAGTGCCTCCACGAGTCCTCGGCTCCACATATTTGGCACGCACTATTTTCAGCCATGTTCCTGTGATGGAGAACGTCCTTTGACGGGAGAGAGCACCTGGCTAGTCTCCATAGGAAAACACGAACTTTGGAGGGAACCTTGATTCCCCACAACGTAGACCACTCCTTTTCAGCAACCTGTCTGTCCGAGGCACCCACATTCCCTGCCAGAGACTTGCGGTGTGCAAGCATCCTATATGCTGATCGAACCGAGAATATGCCACATTTTTCATAGTGCCAAGCCCAGAAATCTTCTTGACGCCTTTGTGCTGAGAGGGATGCTCGTGATCACATCCACTTCAATCGGTGTAAAAAACCACATTAACTTCTCACGATCCCAAGTTGCCGTCGTCGGATCAATGAGTTCACTTACAAGTTGAGGGGGTTCGCCGACCGCGCAGCACTGGCCTCCTTAACCACGGCGTAGGTAACCAATCCATTGTCCACACATTAGTTGAATCACCTGTGCCTATCCGGCCGGATCAGGCCCCCTTTGAGACATCTCGTCCTTCAACAATTGACCGCCCGGATACGGGGAAGGAGACGACCCAATTTCTGCTGCAAAGGAACTCTCTGTCTGGGAAATAGACAGCTTTTTAGTACTCGAGCACTCAAAGAACTACCATCCTGCAATATACGCCATGCTTGTTTCGCTAATAGTGCTAGGTTAAAGAGCTCCATATCTCGGAAGCCAAGGCCACCAAGATACTTCGGTTGGGTCATGTCATTCCAGGCCACCCAACATGTCTTCCGCTTACCATCTGTGCAGCCCCACCAGAATTTGCGCAGCAGCCCATCCATGTGTTGGCACAACCCGCGGGGTAATTTGAAACAGGACATAGAGAATGTAGGGAGTGCTTGTGCAACAGACTTGATAAGAACCTCCTTCCCACCGGCTGACAAGCACTGCTCCATCCATCCTTGTATCCTTTTCCACACACGATCCTTTAAGTATTTGAAAGCTCCACTGATCGTTGAACCCACATCAGATGGCATGCCTAAATATTTCTCCTTAAGTGCTTCAGAATGTACCCCAAGGATATTCTTGATCTCCTCTCTTAAGTTCTGGCCGCAACCCTTGGCAAAATGAACTGAAGATTTGCTCATATTTATTTGTTGGCCCGAAGCTTGACAATAAATACTCAACACTTCCTTCACTTCCTGAGCACTCTCCCCATCAGCTTTGAAAAACAGCAGGCTATCATCTGCAAAGAGTAGGTGACTAACCATCGGAGCCGACGGAGCCACCATAATGCCATTGAGTGCTGATGACTGAATCCTTGATTTCAAAAGGCACGAAAGGCCCTCTGCTGCTAACAAGAACAGATAGGGGGAGATCGGATCCCCTTGTCTAATTCCCCGTGTTGGAGTAAACGGTTCTAAACACTCACCATTGAGCTGAACCGAAAAGGACACTGACATAACAAGCCTCATTATCTTCTCCACCCAAAATTGGTGAAAGCCTAGTCGAAGCATGATTGCTTTCAAGTATGGCCATTCCACACGATCATATGCTTTCTTCATATCCAACTTGAGTGCACAACACCTTGAATTCCTGCCACGCTTTTTCTTCATAAAATGCAAACACTCATATGCCGTGATTATATTGTCCGTTATGAGCCTACCAGGTACAAAGGCCGATTGTTCTTCTGAAATTATTTCTGGTAGAATTACCTTCAGTCTATAGATAGATGGGCTTGTTCATGCTACCGGACCGGACGGCCCGTGCATGTACGTATTCGGCCCGCAAAACTGCGTTTTCTTCCCGTGCAACCAAGGCCCGCAAAACTTATTGTAGCTTTCCTAGGGGAATGGATAGCGGATTCGCCGGATTGCAGCACGCTTTGTTCACTTCACCGTCAAATACGCTCAGTACCGACATAAAAAAAAAACTTGGATTTTTAGATGTAGGTTACTTGATGGGTTGTTACAGCTATGGGATCATCACGACTCTTGTTCATCCCTGGCCCTTTCGTTGCACCTTATTCCAAGTCCTTGTCGTGATGATGGTTTCCTTTCCTCCTATTGCAGGTAATCTGAGTCGGAAGTTGGCTAAGGTCACTTTTCCTCAATTTATTGGTGATGATATGATAAATGATCATCTTAGCCGTGGTTGTCTAGATGTGACAGTTATTTTTGAAATATGGAACTACAATGAATAGTTTATAAATCTTGTATATTAATTAAACAAGATAGAAGAGTACAAATAGAGCAGGAACACCGTAAAAGATACGGAGGACAACCGTCCAAACCAACATGCAAAACCAGAAACTCGACGTCGAAAAACGCCGACTCCATATCTGCACTTTCGAACCCATGACGGAAAGAAGCTCCATGTTAACGAATCTACTTAACTGAAAAATCCGTATAATTAAGTTAAATGAACATTCGGTGTGTTCAACAAAACTGCCCTCAAACTCAACTGAACTACTCCCTCTGTGTGACCCGGAAATCGAAGCAAATTTCGTCTTCAGAAATCAGAAATCACAGATCCAGATGCCCGTCAGCCGGCGCATCGGCGTGGCTTTATTCGGACACGATGATGCATCGCATCGACCCGACGAACACCCGAGAAATTGTTCAGAACACACGGCTCTTGACGTGACGACCCAGACCGTCCAATTCACAAATCACAACACATGGACGCCGCCGGCCGTTCTGGACGAACCAAAACGGGGCTTATTGCTACACACACACAAACAGTACGTACCGACTCGACACGACAAGATACACTTGACACGGTACGACACGGACCACGGCGCGCGGCGTGGCCGTGCGTTAATTACGCGGAGGAGGACGGCAGAGCGTGGCATGGCGGCCCGCGCCAGGGCCTGGGCGTCAGCTAGCGACGGAAGCTGCGCTGGGTGCGCGGCGTCTCGCCGTTCTCGTCCCTGAGCTTCACGGCCGTGTACACGCCGGCCCCCGCCAACGCGCCCAGCGTCGGGGCCAGCAGGTAGATCCACAGCTGCCGGTAGTTCCCCGCCGCCACCGCCGGACCCAGCGTCCTCACCGGGTTCATGGACCCGCCCGTCGTCGGCCTGCTCGCCGAGAGAGAGACACACAAGTCGTCGTCGGTCAGCTCTACCATCCGTGCATGTCGATCATCACCTACTATATACTGCTGCATATATGAGCAAGGAGATCGACTTACCCGGCGATGAGGATGTTGAGCGTCACGGCCGCTCCCACCGCGATCCCGGCGAGTTCACCCACCTGCATATATGCACGAACAACGTACAGAGGGCAGAGAGCAACAATTCGATCAGAGGTGAACCTGAATCGATCGATGAGGCATGGCACTACATACACACCAATGCATTTACTACGTACTGCGCGTGTGTCGGTGGCGACGGCGGTGACGACGAAGAGTAGGTTGAAAGAGATGATGAACTCGGTGAAGAACGCCTGGGCGGTGGAGATGGTGACGTCGGGCACGGTGACGCCGCCGGAGAGGAAAGGGTGGAAGACGCCCTTGAGCGCGAAGCTGGCGCAGATGGATCCCAGCACCTGGACGGCCACGTACGCGGGCACCTGCAGCCAGGGGAAGTGGCGCAGCGCCGCGAACGCGATGGTGAGCGACGGGTTCAGGTGCGCCCCGGAGATGTGCCCCGTCGACAGGATGATGATGGTCACCGCGAGGCCCGCGCACGCCGCGTTCCCGAACGGGCTGATCGCGCCGCCGTACTTCTGGTTCACGATCGGCGCCGCCGTCGCGAAGAAGATGAGGATGAACGTGCCCACGAACTCGGCGCCCAGCTGTTTCATTTGTTGTGTAGTGTAGGTGTAGCCATCATCAGATATACACTAGGAACTACACTGTTTCCAGTTTCAAAACGGCATGCGTAATCTAGATAGAATTGACCAAATAAACATCCAATTGAACAGACTCTTTTTTAATATTTCAGCCGCAACTTTTCAGAAACAAAACAACTGCACAGATATTAAAGTCTTGGGCCAATAATTCAGCGATCTTGTCAACCAAATGGACAGATTGAGATTGGAATGAATGGACGTGACCGGCGCGCGAGAGAGAAGGTCAACTTGAGTTTGGGACACGGACGCCAACATGCAACCACTATCTGGTCACGGACGCCTGGATCCATCTATCGCCGGGTCAACTTGAGTTTGGGACACACTATAGGCATATAGCCCTTTTTGCCTTGTCACGTCCTAGAACCATACCTTATCACGAAATAATTGGAGTTGGGCTCCAATTTTCTTCGTTCGAAAAACACTGTACGTAGCTTATTATCGACAATTAATTAGGCCCGTGTATTTTCAATTCAAAGCTGATGAACATGACATGCTACCCGATTTACTACACATGTACAATTCTCCCTCTTGAGCTTTGCTTTAGAAGTATACATGGAGTAGACGTAGTTTATCGTCACGTTTTCAGAACGTCACTTTTTGCATTGATTGTACACCAAAGTAGTAGTACTCAATTGTGATGCTGCAACAATGATCGAAAGTCTACCAAAGTAGTAGTTTACACAGGCCAAACCTCAGCTCTACCGATCAGTTAAATCAGGGGGCAATTATTAAGTATGAAAGCAACAGAGGTAATCCGTGTATGGATTCACTGATTTTTGACCAATTTAATGATTTGTTCTTTGGAAACTTCTCCCCGGGGATCAAGGAACTCAAATCCAGCAATTTGAAATTCATCAACTCTGTAAAAGCAAAATTCAAACAAGCTAGCGTATATCATTTCCGGGAGTGGTTATACCTGAAGAGCACAAGAAACAAGCTGAATGGCGGTTGGTTAGGGGACACGACGGTGTGGCGTCGCACACGCCTCCCCGTTTGGATCGTACGTGTGGTCGCCGCCTAGCCAAGCCAAAAAAATTCCACCCACTTGGGTGTACTTGCAGGCTCTCACAACAGCGTGATGGCACTGATGTTGGCAGGCTGCAGGCAGCGTGGAGATCAGCCAGCCCATCACTGGACCAAGACAGATGCTAATTTGAATTGCGACTAACTAGTAATTTTTAGTTGTATTTTCTTCTTATATGTCCTTGTTACGAGATTGTGATCCGCAATATTTTCGTACTAGTAGAGTTGGTAATGGCATTTTTTGGGATTCATGTGTGCTTGTTGACGAAAGATTCCTATCTACTAGATGCCTGAACAAGCTGGCATCAGATCCAACGTGCCGCCGCTAATTCCAAAGCAAAGACGCTATTCTACTACTACTAGTACGTTCATAGGCAAGTAGCTAGTCCACAAATTAGAAGCATGATCGATCACCATTCAAACAGCTGAAACCATGCATGTTAGTGTGATCGTGCTCTTTTTTTGTCTCATACAGTTAGCCTGACCACTTGTAGTCCTTAGTTTACAGGGCGCCAAATAAACAACTAGCCTGTGTGCATGCCTAGAAACAATCTGAATTGATCTGTCCTATGGAGCACAAGGCCACAAGCACAGCTCATGCTTCAAGTTCGAAGATTGTCTCATCATGTACATAAATTATCAGTGATTAGCTACATTTTTTTTAAATAAAAAGTACTCCCTCCGTTCCAAATTGGTTCACTTTGGCTTTTCTAGATACATTGATTTTGCCATGCACCTATTTATACACTATGTCTAGATACACAGCAAAACAAATGAATCTAGAAAAGCCAAAGTGAACTACAATTTGAAACGGAGGGAGTAGTACTGTGCCAGGGCCGTGTTGTTACAGGCTTTCAGACACACGACTCTTGTAACGTTAGTTTTGACTTGCACAGTATAAAATACGTGGATGCTTGTCTGTACCCTCAACTAATAATAAATAAAAGCAGAATAAACAGAAAAAAACAATATATTCCAAAAGATCATCAGACGACGTATGGATATAATAAGAAAAATAAACCGCGAACTCCTCAGGGGACAAAAAAAATCACACGGAGAAAACAATATAATCGTCACCGGAGAAGAAGAAGCTAGGAACGAAGAAATATAATGCAAGTTGAAGAAGAAGGCGTGCGCATCATGTGGACGGTAGTGGCGCGTACCTTGCGGGTGAGCGAGACGTCCGGCGCGGGGATCTCGACGACGCAGGTGTGCGTCGCAATGCCCCACCCTTCCACCGCCGGCAGGCACTTGCACCGGGGCATCGACTTGCGCTCGTACGACAGCGAGTCCACCCGCGGCCCGCCGGAGAAGAGCGGCGCCGGCGTACCGGGCGTCGCCGGCGCCGACGACCCGTTCGGCGGCGTCGCTGACCCCGGCTCCATTGCTGCTGCTACCTGCTGCTGGTCCTGGTCGGTCGCAATTGCTACCTCTACCACCAGCTAGCAGTAGCACCTGCTGCTGCTGCTTGCTCTCTCACTCTCAAAGACACTTTTTTTTTTTTTTTTTTTGGATGGCTGGCACTGGCAGTGCAGCAGAAATAGTAGATGGGAGTAGTAATTACATGATTTGATGGTTTTGCTGAGGTGATGCTATGATAATGGCCGGATGGGCTCCAGCAGGCCGATCACTACTGGCTAGACTAGGACTGATGCGTTGCTGATGCTGGATTGTCTTGCTATTTTTTTGTTTTTTTTTTCAGTTGGGTGGCGAGCAAAGATGATGATGGCGAAACTTACATGATACGGAGGCTTTTGTTGATTTTGTGCTAAGGAATTAGTGGGGACGTATCCAGCCTACCAACTTACGCCTCGCTTCGCAACGCCGATGATGCTTTTGGAGATCTTGGAAGAAGTAGCTTTTTTTTTTTTTTTTTGGGGCTTGGGTTTGGATTTTGGACAGGGACTGGAGTTACATGCTTCACAGGTTTTTCTCCAGGTTTGGCTAAGGCGTAATGGGTGGGGAGATGGTGTCCAGCTCTCTCACAAGAACGTACAGTCTCTCTCTGGCTTTGCTAGAATCGGGAGAAAGATGCAATGCAGTGGAGCGAGAATGGAAGAACTGTATGGCGAGGTGACGAGAGGAGGAAGAAGCAGATGGCTCTGAAATGGGCAGGTGGGTGATGATGGGTTTGGAATTGGAGGGCGAGATGGTGTGGTGTGGGTGCGTGGGGCTGTGTATATAGGCAGGCTGGGAACGCACGCACATGAGGGGGATGGATGGATCGAGGTCGAGGTCAATGGCATCCCTCCACTTGAGGCAGCATCTCCCAACTGCTCTCGATAATAATGCAAACTAAAAAAGATAGCAGCAGTGGAAATGGAAGAGCATCGTCTCAGTTAAGGACTGCTTCAAGTAGCTTTGTTTAAGCAGAGCTCATGACAAAATAAACATAGCTGTCCGGAGTATAGTTAGTACACAGTAGCATGCTCTGTTTGGGGGTCAGAATTTCTTCTCTTTTCTTTTCTGGAAACTAGTATTGAGCCCTGCGAAATTTCTTCCCAAATAGCGCTGACAAAGTTTGCATCACATTTTGTTCGTTCTCTTATAGTTCTTGGAATACAAAATGTCTCAAAAACTAGAAGAAAAATGTCAGAATGTTCTTAGAGTACATTATTGATAGTGGGCTATATCTTCAGAGACATTTTTTCTCAAGTATTGCTTTCCCCATGCAAACATGATACCCTAGAAGGCTAGAACCCCTACCTGATAGGTAGTGCAAGAGGAGCCTAACCAGCTGAACGATTTGAATACACGCCGACGCCGATGCCTGATTTTCTTGACTGCATGGGCTCATCACTAATTCACTACTCCCTCCGGCCCCACTGAGTTTGTCACCTTGGATTCCGTGCCATCTTATTCAATGCTTCATCTTATTTAATTTTTTTGCACAAATATAATTTATTTTGTTACGATTTATTTTATCAATGAAGATACTTGAATATTGATTAATTTATTTTATGATTTGTATAAATATTTTGAATAAGGACGGATGGTCAAACATATAGAGTTCAAAAGTCAAAAACAGCGAACTCAATGGGACGGATGGAGTACTATTCTATTAGTTCAGGGAGTACTCGTTAGTCGTTACACACTCGGACTACTCATGATCAGATCGGACCGGGTCAGTGTCAGCGAAGAAGCCTTCGTTAGCATATTGAGCTCATGTGCAATAATGGAAGAAGATGCATCGGATATATTTTTCTGGGAAAGAGATATATATACTATATATTTTTTACGTTGATTCTGGGAAAGATAATAGAAGATGATCTCATGGCATGGAAAGTGGGGACTAGGAACAAGCCCATCCGAAGATTCCGAACTTCGGGGGCGTGTTCTTCTATATACTAGCAAAGACTTTAGAATTTCGTTTTGTCAGGCTGTCGATCAGTAACGTAATTCAGCATAACATCTGACCAGAAGTACCAATCAAGAGCTGCATGTAGAATTGTCGAAATAACAAACAATACTGGACCCCGTGGGTCGGTGACTTATTGTTCGCAACATCTTGGGAGAACCGGAGCTTCGTTCGTTGTTTCTACAAATATCTGAGCTTGCTGCACATGCCTGTGAATTCAGGACGACTGATTGATTGTTCGCAACATCTTTGGAAGTGATCGAGCTTGCTGCTCGATCATGCCTGAAAGTGTGAAATCAGGGCGACTTTGATGTTCATGTCTCTCTGCAATTAATCGGAGTGATGCTAGTGTCATTTTGGTCAGTGCTGCTAGCGTCAATGATGCCACTACTAGTGGCCTGAGATTTTGAGCCCTAGACTCCCTAGTACTTTCTCCACTTGATCCTGACTTTTTTTCCCTCCCTCTTTTGCGTCATTCTCTATCTCTCTTGCCTTTTTTCTTTATTCGTCTAATAGAAATCGCGGCAAAGCTTTTGCCGTCCTTTCTAAAAAAAAAGTGTGGTGTGGTGGTCTTGCAGGAGTACTCTACCTGACCGTGCACTGATCCATGCTTGTAGCCAGGAGTACTTGCTTTGCAATCTTGTGGTTCTCAACTCTGTGGTCGTCGGGTCAGACCTCCCGCTGTGTTCTCGCACGCATTGTCCACATGTTCAGTTTCAGATTTCAGACCGGCTCCAAGTCTGCATCCAAGGCCTCCACATGTTCAGTTTCAGATTTCAGATCGGCTCCAAGTCTGCATCCAAGGCGTGTGGGCTCTGAGTAGTACACCGGTAACGCCGTGAATTGAATTACATGTGTCCCACGGATGGAAACCTGAATTCATGGCTGATGATGAGCTCCGGTGCTGGCAACGACGGGAGATGCTTCTGCCCTGGCAAGACGCATCCCTCTGTCTCGGTCTGAACCCTGAATATATGCAGAGAGCAGTTTGATCAGTAGTAGTTAGCTGGTACAGTGTGCGCCTAGTAATGCCAAACAAACGCGAAACGCTACTACGTCTGATCTGATGTCTCCTTTCCTTTTGCAAGCACCAATCATTCATACATTGATTCATCCAGTGGTTACTTACGAAAGCCTCTCACTTAATAATTATCTTAGGGCAATGCTCAGGTACTCCTTTTACCTACTAGGAGGTAATATCTCAAAACGATCCAGACCGTTGATTATTTACAATATAATGAATTACTAAATAAATTGATATATTCAAGGAAATAGAAATAAACCCGTCGCATCCTTGTTGACCGAGGAAATCTCGCATGCATGCGGATTCAACAAATCTCGGGCATCCTTTACCTTCAAGTCGCACTAAATAAATTAATAAATGTAATAATAAAACAAAAATAAAACCCCCAGTCCCCTGTTCACGGGATTTTTTCCCACATGCAGATAATAGATCGTTGGAGAGGGAACACCTGATATTATAAATTTTTTTCTGCAACAAACATAAAATTTGTATTTCACTCAAAAAAACATAAAATTTGTATTTTGTGTTCCGATAACATACAAATAAAAAGTGAAATGATGTTTCAACCAGTATGTTCTTCAACAATTTCAATTTACATTCTAAACATGGTTTTTTCTGACCACACGTAAGCTAAGATGCAAGGACACACACCAGCTACACGTTTTTTATTAGCATCTACACACCAGCTAATATGTGCATGACACCACGTACATGCACAAAATTAAATCACGTAAATGCCCAACCACATGCACGACCGCCTGACACTCTAATCAAGTCTGTACAAAACTAAAGGTAATAAGAATATATATCAATTACAAAAATATAAAATAAAAAGATTAACCATACCACTTAATTAAAAAGATTACGCATGCATCAACAAAATCTATAAATAAGATTTTTTTATTTAAAAACTATCTATATTTACCCTATTTGATAATATAAAAATTCAATAAATATTATTACCTCCTAGGAGATAATAGATGATTGTGACCGTTTTTATCGGAATAAATGGGCCGGTCGCGATCATTTGAAATACTTGTAGCAAGTGTGATTATCTTATATTAAACCACAAACCAGCCAGGAGAAGCATCGATGCGTCCTAGAGTAGTTGGTAAAGCGGCCGACCTGATTCGCCACACTTTGTCCTCGAGCCAGGCGTCATCAGCACAAGTGCAGGCAGCCAACCTAGGTTACCTGATAAAACTGCAATTAAAAAGATTATGCTCACAACGTGGAACAACAGTTTGGCCCACTGATGGCATCCGTGCTTGAGCTAGCCGAGGAACCAAACGCCACCGGAAAGTAACTTCAGTGAAGCGAACCGAGGCATCTTGGCCGTCATCTGGCATCTGCATCAGGAAAAAAGGAGGGTGCTTTCCGCGCGCGGCGCCCCTAACCTAAACGCCACTAAACTGCCTGCCGCATCATATGGCACCGAGAGAATATTGAGAGATGATGAAATGCGATAATAGTACTAGGTAGTACGTCGTATGTATGATTTTGAACTGTCAAATCAAAGATCTTGATCCTCTATCATGGCCGTGCCACTTATTAATCTCTCTTCATTGTCTTCCTGTCCTCCATCTCACAACGGCGATTCCGAGTATAGTGATGGCTAATGTTTGGTTCATTGGCGGATGCTTTGCTGTCATGACTTGTTGGCGGATGTTTTGCCGTCGTGTTGGACGGTCTTTTGTATTGGCGATTCTTGCGAGGTGGTCTACGTGTTATAAGCGCGGCGAAAGCGGCGAAGTAAACAAGATCAAACCACGGGGAGACACAAGATTTAGCGTGGAAAACCCTCCCAATGCGGGAGACTAAAAACCCGGGCGCCCGGCCCGACAAACAATCCTCACAATTATCAGAGTCGGGTTACACGCCCGATGTGGCGGGTTACAAAAGAATGAATGAAGCGGCGGTACGGGGAAACCCTAAAAGGTATATGTATAAATTACCCCGCCGAGGGGGTTGGGCCTTGGCCCCTAAAGCGTCCTAAGCGGTGCACCCGATGGGCCAGCTTCGGCCTCCGCATCGCTGCGGCCCTACCTCTGGCTTTACCGCGGGCCTCCACGCCCGGCCGGCAAAAGCTGGTATTCCTTTGGCCTGAATTTGGAACATAGTCAACACTCTGCGGGTACATCTAGTAGGAGGGGTTGAGGACGGTCACTCCCTCTTTGTATCTTTTATTGTTCTTGTATCTTTTTTCAGATTGTTTGTTACTATCTCAATGGTTTGTAGTGACTTGTAATTCACTCTGCTTAATGAAAAAATGGGTTATATTCCGGCGATTTCGTGAGAGGCATGCATGCTGCACCGCAGCTGTGGCATGCACTTTGGGTCGTTGATGCCTTGCCTTGCCTGAGTAGCAACCTGTACTAGCTACGACCTGCTTAATTTTCTTTGAGACAGTATGTGTAGGTAGCATCCAGGATCGCCCACGTTACAGGTGATTCTTGCTCTTGCCTCATTCTGCGAGCTCTGACGATGTGTTTGCCGTGACGGTGAACAAAAGTTGAGCAACTGGTCTACCATTACACCTTACGTGCGCTCGTCTACACTACTCAGCTTTACTGCTTTAATTTGCCACCACCTCCATGCACTCGGAACAGTAGGAGGAGCACTGTAGCACGGGGTGGACGGATTCGATTAAAGAAGAAAGCCGCTCGCTCTTCTTCTGTCCAATCTCATCTCAATCTGTTCCTGCAGCAGCAGCTGATGCTGCTGCCCTGCCCATGAGACAGGCCTTTTGTTCTCGGCCATTCAGTCCACGCCGAAAAGGAGCGGAGAACAGAAGATCACCTCCTCCGCTTTGCCCCGTTGCCACGGTAGGTTTCATTTCACTTTCACCGTTCAGCGCCAGCCCCTCCTGTGGCCACTGCCCACTCACTCATGACAAATTCCTTCATGCCTGCTTGATCACCAGAGCGACAGAGTCAGCACACGTTGGAAAGCAATTGCGCATCGATCAAGCAATCGCTGCCTCTGCGCCTGGATCACCTGGCAATCTCCCGACGCAAAGTGTGTGGCGGTGGCGGGGACGGGCGCGCGTTTCTTTCAGGCCGTCCGTTTGAGTTGTGCCCGTATGGATGCATGGAGGCGCTGGCCGCAGGGGAATGATGCGCCATCCATCATTCCAGATGCCAAAGCGAACAATCGAGCACGGAAGGGCTGCAGGGGCCCCTGTGTTTTGAGCAGTGAAAAGGTGCGGGCTTTTTCACGGTTGGCATTTCACGTACAACGCGCGCGATGGGATTGGCGTACGTCGGCGGCCATGGAAACGGACACGGCTACCTAAGCGAGCGTGTAGCTTCTCTTTAGTCGTGGCGATCATAGAGTCGACGATCGAGAGACCTATAGCTATATCGGCGACATGCGACACTGTGAAATCTTGCTTTAATTCGAGCCATGAAGCAAGGCCGGCCTAATTAGTTCTTCAATCTGTCGCGCCATCTTGTCTGCTTCGTTCGTTGGGCAGTACGTTCAGGAGGACGCATCAGGATCAGGAGTCAGGACAATAATTGACATGCATGTTGCGCCCATTCTTCATTGTACTTACTAGCAAAATAAGCAGGTGTAAATAATATAAGAACCGAGGCAATTATATATGGAAAGAGCTGAGCTTGCTTTGGCCTTTATTATCACTCTCGTCAAATGTCCGATGGCGACGCATCTAGCAGGCCGGCTGACGAAAAAAGCGAGAGCGGGCCGGCGACGACGAAATGGCCGATGCCACTGTGAATGCATGTTGCCGATCGATAAAGCGGGAATAGCGAGAGGGTCTCACCAATTTTCATCTGCAATAATCAATCTTCTTCCGCTGGCTAATGATGCCCGTGGGGAAAAAGGGGGAAAAGACGCGAGAATTTGTGCTCGTCGTGGGCGCCAGGGCCTGCTGGGCAAGGTTAGGGAGGGGCCAATGGCCAGATGCTTGCTTTGCTCGCCGCACCGGCACCGCATGCAGCGGCAAGCCAAGGCAGAGCAGAAGCAGGACCGCAGGAAATGTTGGTGTACTCCTGCAGGTGTTCCACCAGGAGGCGCCTGGAATGGGTGCAGAGGTGGCAGGAATGATCATCGCCTTCGTTCGTCAGTAATGTTGAATGATGATCCGTGCTGCAACATGATCATATCACTGGAGGCCCAGATGGCGCTAGTGGACCCCCCTTCACCTGCGCGCATGGTGCAGCTCAGCTTCACGGATGCTGAGGCGCCAGAGGAGGTCGATGTGGTCGCCACGACGGTGGGTACTCCGCCGAGGCCCGTGAACGCGACTATCGCCGAGCAGATTCGGGAGCGTGTGTGCATCCCGTCCGGACTTCCCGCTGCTCAGGAGGGGCCGAAGTTGCGACCGCCGCGACGCCGGCAACACTCGTCCGTCGGAGTTCCCGTGCCGGCCGCCAAACCTCGTCGCAGCGAATGCGACGCTTCAGGCGCAGTCGGTTCTGATGCAGAAGATGGGCATTGCAACACATCACCACCCGACCGACTTGGATGCCGCCGAGAGTACTTCGCCGCCTTTTCGGGTCCCCGGCGCCAACCAAGGAACATACTATGGATGTGCTCTTTGGTGATGGCTTCGACCCGGTGGCGCAGGAATCTGAATCTGGCCAACTTGGATGAGGAGGGGCAATGAGGCCTTCCTCATTTCCACCTAGTCCGTCGTCTGGTTTATCTGTGTCACAATCTCTTGTTGCACGTGGGCCGTTATTGATAATCCTTGGATTATTAATGTTTGTCTTTGTGTTTGTGTGTTGTGTTGTAACCGAAAACTCTCTTCTTCTTAATGAAATCCGTGCAATGCACGTTCGAGAAAAAATCATATCGCTTGGCTTGGTTTTATGACACTCCCATGTTGCGATTAGGCGCTAACTGACGATTATCAGGTGGTTAAGGAGAAGGGGCTTCATTGCATGGGTGACAACAGCAGCACGCATTGTTCAGACATTGTGATCTGATCCACATCGATCCACTCCATCCATGCGGACGCGTCTGGATTTGCTGACGAGGAGATTCATCGAACAGGACAGCACGGCGTACCGCACCGCCTGTACCTTTTTCTCGTGGGAGAGCATAGTCAGGCGACAGGGCGACAGGCGACAGGCGACAGGCGAGCGAGGTGGTGCGGCCAGCCGGTCACTGTGCGTGGAGACGTGGAACGGGAGAGGCTAAAAACGCACGCACGGCGGCGTTTTCTTCAAGCCCGAAACAGTAAAGCACCAGCTAGCTGTTCCTGTGCGTGCGTGCCGCGTCGTGGGCCATCAAGAGCCAATGTAAAGAGATGTAAAGAGGCATGGATGATGGATCATCATCGATCCCCAGCCGATGGATGGAGCAACACACGGAGCATCTGTTCTTGGCAGGCTCTATCATCAGGCACATGTGTGCACTGCCGAAACCAAGCGTGATCGAGTAGGCGACAGCGCGAAGAGGGAAACTTGAGGCCAGGGAACGAAGGCGGTGGCATCGATCGCTTGGAGGTGAAAAAAAGGTAGCTAGCTAGCTAGGGCCGGGGTTTGGAGCGAGCGAGCGATGCTGGCCTCTGGATTGCCCTTTTGCTCGCCATTGGTGGTCGCCGGCCGGGGCTTTTCGCTCTCCGTCTTTGGCAGGCATATGCAGTCTTGATCGGTCGGCATGCGGCGGATATGATCGTCGGGCGGTGCTAGTGGGAGACAGGGGGGCGAGGAGAGTACTGCACGGCTCCAGCGACAAGATTGATGCTGTGCACTACTACCAGCGTTGTCAGCGTGGGAAATTAACCAATCGAGTGTAAATAATCGGCCATGGCATAATGGGTTTTGGCCTTCTAGGATCGGAGGCGAGTAGTAAGATCGATCGATCAGATCAGATCGCCGCTCAGATTGGATTGTACAGTTGCCGGAGTCCGCCGGCTGCCGTGATCGAACAGCGCAAGATGCCGCGATCATATGAAACGACGAGGCACCAGCCCCCGGCCTAGCTAGCTACCTAGCTAGCTTACCACTCACCACGTACTAGCTGGTTCATCCGTCGCATAGCGGTTCGCTGTGTGTGTACGCATGCACGCGCGCGTGGCCGCCGGCCGGGCCGGCCGGCGACGTGACGTCGGGTCGAGTCTAGAGAGCCCGTGCCGGACGGCGAGCTTAGCGTAGCTAGCCCAGGTGAGCTAGTTGCTTCATTATTAGGCTACGTGATCGTGAAGCTTCCATCAATCGCTAGCTCGGATTGGGATCGCCGGGCGCCCGGGGTGATTTGTTGATGCGAGCCACGAGATTTGTTTGACATGTTTGTTACCGGTCGAACGGGCCGGGGCCATCGGGGTCATCATCATCAATCATAATCATCATCAAGGTTTGAAAGCCAGTGAGTGCGGGTGCGTGTACAACTCTCACTCTGCAGCGCCGGAGATCGATTGAATGTGCTGGTCGGACACTGTGTTTTTCTCTGCGGTGATCATGGCGGTGGGCAGTGGACTTTGTGGTGTGGTCAAGTTGCTTGTCTCAAGTTCAGATGCCACGGCAGCCACAAGGAGGGATAGGCTCATTGTTGTTGGTGTACACCTGGCAACCAACACGTGAGACGTGAGATCGCAGATATAATCATGAACCAAATCAATGTGGTGGGCTGGGCTGGATCCCGTATCTAGATTTTTCACGGGCCAGGCTACCAAAAAGAAAAAAAAAAGCCCAATCCAAATGTAATTAGTGACCCAACGACAGTGAGAACATATAGTGATACCAGGAGTATAGGAGCAGCTTGTCAAGAAGGGGAACCTTTTTACTTTACATGCGCCGTCATCAAATTGACGTGTGGTCAAGTTATTTCTCGTGTTTTTTTTTTTTTTTTTTAAACCAAGTGGTGCTGCTTTATTGATCAAACAGAGTTACATCGTTTACTAGAAATTGAACAAGAAAAACTAGGGGTCATCGTCCCAAATACAAGATTCTTTCAAGATCATACTATACTTTGCTAATTCATGTGCCACTTGGTTCGATTCTCTGTTGCAATGATCGATAGAAACTTCATCGAAGCCCGACCACATCCTCCAACAATCATCATAAACCGCTGCTCCAGAGTTTGCTGCAAACCCGCTGTTCATAACTTCAACCACCTCAGTGTGCAGTCCGATTGCACCATCAATATGTTGCAACCAATATGTTGCGCAAGTATGAGACCTTCTTTTAAAGCAGAAGCTTCGGCCATAGGAGCGTCCACCACATGGGGAAATACTTGTTTGAGGCCGCAAAACATTTCTCGTGGTTTTCTATATTGGGATAGGTGAACAAATGAGGCCCATGGCAGGTTTCGTGGTTATTGTAGGTTGAAAAATCATGGCATGCATGCACCTATCAAATATATATACTACTTGGGTCATGTTTTTGAAATTAATTGGTGATGACTAGTTAGATTAGATTTTCTAGCAGAGGTGGGAAAAAGAACATGGAGCTTAACTGATTATGGATCAGTTGGTTAGTTTTCTTGTGGTGGAACCTACACCCCCGGATTCAAGTCGACTTCGGCATATGTGCTCGTATTTTACTTGATTTATTTCAGGATTTTACGTTACGCTTTAAGTGGTAAGCGACGTTAACGTCGACAACGAGGCTCCAGTGGTGACTTCGGGAATGTCCAAATCTGCCGGCGCAGTCCTCTAGAGGTGCTTATTGGGGGTAGAGTTTACATAAATGTGTTTAGAGTGAGTATGCATGCGTGTTGTAGAGTCTATATTATAATGTATAATATTATCTAAAAACATGCTTAAAAAAAAAAAAAAAACAAAGGCTTCCAAATCTAGCTACACAAATGAAAGGATCTCCTTAATTTCAGACAATCTCGGGGAACGAGAACGTATCAGCCGAGAAATTAAGAGGGGACACGTCACCAAACCACGGCAAGAAAGTGACTTGCCACCGCTAAACACCGTAAACAAAAGGGCCTAAACACGCCGACCAAACCAGAATCCGGCCGTCCGGGGCCTACCGCCCAACTTTTTTTTTTTTTTTTTTTTTTTTGAGGCGGGGGCTGCCCAATTGCCTCACGCTGTATTTTATGTAGAGCCGCCGCCGCCTAGGTCTCGCGGAAAAAGGGAGCGGCCAGGCCGGGGTGCTGGCCCCGCCCCTCCCCTCCGCCTCAGGCCGTGGTGACGAGGAGCGGGGTCCCGCCTTCAACGTTTTCGGTAGGGTCTTGATCGAGTCCTAGGTTTAGGGTTTGCTCGCCGCCGATGTTGGTGGAGTTAGGTGCGTGGGAGGAGCGTGGCTCCTCTCCGCGGTTTGTCTCTTTCCCGCGGCGCCGCGACGTCGAAGCGGCGCGACGACGCAGCCGGAATAAATTCGCGACTTCTTCCGTTCTCGATGGCGATCTTCTCCGGCGTCAACGGAGAGGTTGTGGGGGACCTGTCCGTGAGTCGGTCGGGCGCATCATCGTCTTCTTGGGGTGATGATGTTGTTGACCCTGTTAATCTCAAGGAAGATGTTCTTTGGTGAAAATCGAGCTTTGCTCGGTTGTCGGCGGTGGAATCGAAGGATGCGTCATAGGTACGGGGAGTTGGCCGATGCGCACGGGAGGCGCTTTTATTGGCTGATTCGCCTAGAAGTAAGTCCTCCTCTGCGGCCTCCACCTTGTGGAGTTTGGCTCACGGTGCCTCGAAAAGATCTCTCGAAGGCTTCGAGGAAGATGAAAGGAGTTTTGTACTTCTTTGTAACTTTCCTTTTCTTGGGATTTTGTTTGTAAAAGGGTCGGTGTAATGCACCAAGATTAATACATGTTCCTTCTAAAAAAAAGAGTGAAATGCACCCCTGTACATGAACTTGTCTTCACGTGCCAAATAGATCCATGGACTTAGAAACCGACCATCTAGCCCCTCGAACTTGCAAACCCGTTCACCCCGGGTCCAACCCGGTTTTGCATGGCGGTTTTGCATGGTATGCTGTAGCGATGCTAACGTCAGCGATGACATCAGCACTTCTTTTTAATTTGTGAAATTAATATCTTTTTATTGAGCTTCAAATATGGCAAATAATATATCAATTTTGATCGTCTCGGCGAGCTCTTTGCAATGGTGTACTCCGTTTTGTTATTTGAGATAGCTTTATTTTGTGTAAAATTAAATATTTTATAAAATGAGTGATATTTTATTCTCACTTGCAATCGATATATATGTGGTCGTGATTTAGTTCCGGATATATACATATTTGTCGGGTTTTGACCGTAAATATACATAGGGTATATATTGTCTTGAAAATTTACTACTCGTTTTATAGAAATTTTACCCTAAATATGTATATAAGCTAGGCGCCCGCACAATATATACATATTTAGAACAAAACATGCTACCCTAAATATGTATATATACTGCTTGAGATGATTGATCACGCGCGCATGATGAGTGTAGGTGCAGCTAGCATATTAAAATTACAAAAAGCATATCACATAGTTCAGTTTATAATGTATATATTGCTTTGCGAGGCGAGTTCTTTGCATGCACGTGTGATCGATCGCCCGCGTAAATATATACATATTTTAGGTTATTGCGCCGGCGTCTAGCTTATATACACCATTACAAAGAGCTTATATATTTAATTTTACATGAAATAAAACTATCTCAAATAACAAAACAGAGTACACCATTGCAAAAGAGCTCGTCGAGGCGATCAAAATTGATATATTATTTGCTATATTTGGAGCTCGAATAAAAAGATATTAATTTCATAAATTTAAAAGAAGTCTTGACGTCATCGACGACGTCAAGCATCGCTACTGATACCATGCAAAAGCGCCATGCAAAACCCGGGATTTTGGACACAGGGTGAACGGTTTCCTAAGTTCGAGAGGCTAGATGGCTGGTTTCTAAGGGGGTGTTTGGCATGGCTCCAACTCAGACGGGCGGCTCCACTTCGTAAAGGTGGAGCCGGCTCATTTGGAGTTGAGCTATCTTTAGGGGTGTTTGGCTAGGAGAATACTCTCGGCTCAGAATGTTGTTTTGTTACGTAGATTGCCCGCTTTGCCCCTCTAACTGGGACCCACATGTCATCCTCCATTCCATTGCATACGAAGTCGACCATGGGAAGACCCCTACTTTGCGATCCCGAGCTCGAAAGCACGGATCGATCCACGCCTTCCACGATTCGAAGCCAAATGCGCGCGCAGAGAGGATCACATCGGAGATATTGAGCTACACCTAAAAGATCATGGCTCAATTTGAACTCAAACTTCGATGAATCGAAAAATCTCTCATAAACACAAAAAATCCCCAAAAACGAAATCGTTTGATTCAACGTGCTCTTGTGGATTTGAACGATTCATTCAAGCATAGTATCACCACGTAGCGCACCATGGCCTACGCCTCGCCAGGATCGGATCGCCGCCCCGCCGCGCCATGGCGGTGAGTGGGCCGCCCGCCGTCGCGCCGCCCGCCCGGCCGGCCCTTCTTCCGCTCCTTATCCTCTAGGTTTAGGATTGGGGGGGATGGAGGTGAGTCGAGGGATGGAGTCAATGGTAGTGAAGAGAGGTGGTGGGGAGGAGGCGCCGCCGACGAGGTCGTGCATGCGGATGGCAGGGAGTCGCGTGGGGGGCGGGCGCATCCGCACGAGCCAGGGAAGCCGGCGTCCGGGTGGTGGGAGGCGTGCGGCGCATTACGCAAAGAACGGGCGAATAGAAGAAATAACGGGTTCGAAAGTTGTGTAATGGATGGCAATTGCGGGTAATTTTACTCCAACTCCATGTCTAGGTCCATTTTAGCCGCCGAGCAAGAGAAGAGGTGCTCCAAGAACTCCACAAAAATGAACTAGAGCTCCAATAACTCTATGGAGTTTTTTTTTGGAGTTGGGGTGTTTGGCTAGCTCCACTCCAGCTCTGCCTCGAGTTCGCTCAGAGCCAAATCGCCAAAACCACAAGTCATAAACCTGGGAAGACAAGTCATATGCGTGCATTTCACTAAAAAAAAACTGCCCGCCGCTCGGCGAAAAAGATCGAAGCCCAACGGGTCGCTACCATCGGGGCCCAGCCCAACCCAAGCCAACCCTATCTCGTCCAGTCCCTCCCCAACGGCCGCCGTCTCGAACTTTCCAGCGTTCGCATTAGCTTTCCCCTTCCGTCTTCTCTACCGTCGCCAGCCTGTCCTCTCGCAACTCGCACCCACCCCTCACCGAAACTCGAAGGCTTCAAGCGCACACAGCCACGCAAACCCCCTCTTCATCGACCTCGAATCGAGTCCGCGCGCGTCCACGAGTTGAGGTATGGTGATCCCTTTGCTCATGCTGTCGATTTAACTCTCGATCTGATGTTTGCTGTGGTCTGGGTGTCGATTTCGCCCAAATTTTTAGGGGTAAGTGGAGGCCTCGAGGGAAATCTGTGGGCCGTATGTTCGCAGTAGCTTCTAGTTTGTTCGATTTCTGCGCATATGTCAATGGATTCTGCAGTTCTGATGCTGCCTATCGCCATGTGTTGTAGGCGGCGTTTCTGATATCCCCCCCTTTTTTTTTTGCTAGTCTAGCGCGTTTAGGGTATGGACGCGGACGCGGTGCATCAGAAACACTGTAGCTAACTTCCAGGAGCACCGCGTTTGATGATGTGGTGCGGTCCAGTGTGCTGGGAGTATCACTATGGTATTGTAGCTTTTGGGTGAAGGCTTGTCCATGAATCGAATCGAGAAATATTCTTCCAGAAAAGATAGGAAGCGTGGGCACTGTTCTCTCTGCGGTGTGCTATTAGTCTATTACCATCACTTGTAGTGTCTATTACCAATAATACCATATAGCACTCGTGTTACCGTAAGGATTTCCTTATGTCTGGTTGTGTTTGTGACATGAATTCCTAATCTGTGGCCTTGCTTTGATTACAGAGGAGATGAGTCGCGCGCATGACGGCCACAGGTCCTTCTTTCCCGTGGGGAATCCCTTCAGGATGATTCTCCCAGCCCAGATGTCGCCGAAGCTCACCCAGCTCCTCGCTTCGTACGAGGATGGCCTGGCCTCAAGCTTGAGGAAGCTCAAGCCAGAGGCCACCTCGGAGGTGCTCACACTATCATGGATGAAGCTCGCAGTGGGCTGCTTATCAGAGCTGCACACCAATATAGCCACCCTGATTACTGAGCTTGAGCTGCCCTTATCGGACTGGGACGAGAAGTGGGTGGACATTTACCTGAACAGCAGTGTGAAGTTGCTGGACATCTGCATTGCGCTGAGCTCAGAGCTCTCTCGGTTGGATCAGGGGCAGCTTCTTGTGCGATATCTCCTGAATGTGTTGGACTCTGGAAGCGACATGCCATCCCAGGAGCAGCTCAAGAAAGCTGAGGTGTCGCTTAAGGAATGGATTGAGCGAGCAAGTGAGAGGTCTCTGAGGCTTGATAGCTGCTTGGCAGCGCTACATGAGCTTTCTGGGAACCTTTGCCTGATGAAGGTTAAGCATTCTGCTAAGGGGAAAGTGCTCATGCGGGCATTGTATGGAATCGAGGCCGTTACAGTCTTAATCTGCAGCGTTCTTGTAGCCATACTGTCGGGTAGCTTCAAGCCACTGGTGGAGTTTGATGTCCCTGAGAAATTTGGTTGGTCTACGGCCTTCACTGATCTTCATAAGGCAATAAGTGGATCACTTAGTAGTCAACTATCCAGGGGTAGTGTTCCAGCTGTAAAGGAGCTGGAGGATGTTGAGGTATGTGCTAGACAGCTGCATACATTGACTTGTGCTGCTCAGCTTGAAGAGGAGAATGCCAGCCTGGGTCATGCTTTTGGCCATTCAAAGGAAGTGGTTCTCACAGATACTGCTGCCCTGGAAGGAGGCCATGTGGATAACCTTAAGATGGTTGAGGACACTAGCTGTCAGCATGAAGCGATCACGCTGCAAAGTGTTACTACAGAAGGAGGAATGGATACAACTGACATCAAGGAGGATGCCAAGACTATCGACCATACAAAAGAAATGATGGTGCCTGAGAAAACAAGTGACAGAGGACACCAAGATGATAACACAAAGCAGGGGACCGGTGTTGGCATTGAGATCAATTGCTTAGAAAGGAGAAAGGAGCTGCTGGACTGCATCTCCAGCATGTCCAAAAAGCTGAAAAGCTCCGGTTGGGGTTGGACTCGCTGTCGAAGCAGGTGTGTGACTTCTTTCAGATCGTGCTTACAGGGCGTGATGCACTACTTTGCAATCTCAGGATTTCAAACGGGGGCAAGGTTGCTGCGGAGGTCAGGTCTTAATATGCTAATGGTAATGTGCATATGGACAGCTCAGCAGCCCATCCTTATGTGTGGTGCTTCTGACTTCTGGCCCCTGCTCAGCCCTACCAACACTAAGCCGGGGCCAGATCTCAGAAGCATTGTGCATAATCATGTGCCCCTAGCTGTGCTAATGCAAAAGCTTATATAGCTTCCCCTTTTTGGTAAGTAGGAACTAGAGTGTTGTTGAGTAAGTAGAGCTGTTAAGTTGGTGTCGGTGGAATTTAAGTAGAGCATGTATGCTCATATGTGCTGGTAATGGAGATGAAAACGAGTTGCAAAATGTTGATCCCTGTTTGTCTGTTTGACAACTTAAACTGGTATGTACAACTTTCTATGTACTTGTACATTGTGTTGGTGTCTAGGTTCCACCTAGAGTGTTGTTGGTAAGTGCCCTTTTTTTGTGAAGTAGGAACTGGAGTGTTGTTGAGTTGGTGTCGGTTGAATGTACAACATCTAGAGTACAGCAACTGTATGTATGCTCGTGTGTGCTGTAATGGAGATGAAAATGAGTTGCAAAATGTTGATCCTTGTCTGTCTGTTGGATAACTTAAACTGGTATGTACAGCTTTCTATGTACTTGTACGTCATGTATTCATGTTGCCTGCCTTGTTTGACTCACTCCTACTTAAACGAATATGGTGTACTGGCTTTGTTCCTGTGGGCCCACAGATTCTCTCCCTCGTGCCCTTTCTCTGTATGATATTCATCCATACCCTGGACTGAGCCGAGCTGCGTGCACCACTGTAAATTTTGGTATTATTTGAACCCCTGGATTGAGCCAAGTTGCATGCACCCTGAAAAAATTCGTGAGATTTATGGGTCTGTGCATTGTTTTGTACAAATTTTGGTAACTGGTAACTTCGATGTTGGTGTGTTGTGGAGTTTGGTATTGGTAGGTGGAATGTACAATGGCAATAGTAAAACTGTTTGTATGCTCGAGTCACGAAGGCATCTCTGATGATGCAATTCTGTTCCTTTCTTTTCCCATTGTTCCTCAACCGCACAGTATTTTGACTACTACTGCCAAAAGATGCATACTCAAAGAAGTCCAGTGCTCAACTGGTTTGATCAGATTACCTGTCATCTGGATGGTGGGCATCTCAGGTCATGAAAGAGTTTAGCATTTCCTTTATGAAATTTGTTTCCATTTAACCTTTTTAATCAGGATGTGATTGCTTCAGTTTTTGCATATTATTATATTCCATCTAGATGGTGTTCATCCCAGCATGCAGAGTTTGCCATTTCCTTTTTATGCCTTCTTACTCAGAATATGATTTCTTTAGTTCGTGCAAATTGTACATCTTGTCTCTCTTTTGACATTACAGACCAGATGCCACACCTTTGATTTCTTTAGTTTCGTGGAAAACTCAAATCATGTTGCTGCCAGTCCTTTTTTTTGTTAATTACAGTCCAGTCATGCGATTATCACGAAAAGAAGCAAATGGAAAGCCAGTCTATGAAATAACTTATCATGAAAGAAGCAAATGGAAAGCCAGTCTATGAAATAACTTTCTGAATATATATGATGAACTATGTATTTTTTTTGGCAGTGAATAATCTGAGAATGCAAAAAAAGAGTGCACATCCTTATATTAATATTTGTAAAAGGTGTACACATCCATTGCTGGTTTCCAATGAAAAATGGGATTCACTTTCATGACTAATGCATTGATGCCTACTTGTGTTCTCTTTGCATAGTCCATTTTTCGGTGCTCTTTCAGCTTGGGACAGCAAGAAGCTCGTTAGGAAATTCAGAGGGCCTCTCTCCATATCAACACTATCAAGTTGGTCATATTGCACAATCGGTAAGTTGCTCTCCACATGGTACTTTTGAAATGCATGTTAGCTTGACTCAGCAGCATATGCTTTGTAATTTATTTAGATGTTTTTTGTCCAAACATGTATTGTTTGGCTATGAATAGGTGGGTATACCTTTAGCAGGATTCCTTACAGGCATTAGGCACAGTATTTGTTGGTTTGTTAAGCTTCAAAGCCTACTGAAATATGTTTACTTCAGTGTCCATGACATAATCGGAACTCTGGAAGTTATTTTGTTTTCACCCCTCAGTTATAGCTCATTTCCAGTTTTCGAG
Source organism: Hyparrhenia diplandra (assembly GCA_015847255.1). NCBI lineage: Eukaryota > Viridiplantae > Streptophyta > Magnoliopsida > Poales > Poaceae > Hyparrhenia > Hyparrhenia diplandra. The sequence continues at coordinate 67,070 of JADLZK010008947.1, forward strand.
AAGGAAAGTTACATGGGTCAGAGACCCAACCCAACACACACCCCAACTTACACACTCCACACCCTAGACACTAAGGTACAGACTCGCCACCCAAAGATCAAGAGTGATTTAGTTTGGAAGCCCCAGCCGAACACCAAAGCCCCCTTGGCACTAATGGACCTAAGAACCCCCTGAACTCTTGGCCACCAGGATTTCGATGCTTCCAAATCTCCTAGGCCACCAGGATTATCAAGGAATTGAGGCCTTTATGTGCTTCTTTGGGAAGCTTTATGCTCCATGATTTTCTAACACGAGGAAACTATTTATCTAAGTCACCGTCAAAAGGAAATTGCTCACATGGAAGAACAAAATGGTATGCCATCTCCAATGTGTTGGCTGCTATCAGCCCATCCTTGTGTTTAGTTGCAACCTGAAGTTACATTTATGTTATTTTCCTTGGAATAGAATGGGTGATAAAGAGGGAACCTTACGCAAACCAAAAACTGTAGCAAATATTGTCAGATTTTAGACATCTATTAGGTTTTTATATTTTCTGCCCATTTGCATTAGCGTCATCATGTTACGTAATTCCAAAACAGGAAGATATGGAGCTGCATGGTTCATAATTTGTTGTGATGAATGCCCCTTGACAAAGTTGGTGTGTACAGAGCTGGGCGTGTCCAACAAATATCTTCTGTGTTTACCATTCAAATTCTTGTCCACAGCTTACCTTATGAAGAACTATAGACTGTCTATGTTGGATTTTTTTTTCTTCTTATGGGCTAGAAATTCTTGTTCCAGGACCAGGATAGTTTCCCACCGTTCTTGCAAATTCAGAGTTTCAGACATGGAACGGAAAATCTTCCACAATACTACTTTAAAGATGCCAGCCCATAATGTATACTTGTTCTTCAAAGACTACTATTGGCTGGGGGGAAAAAATTAGGAAATGTGATAGGAGAATTATTTAAGTACACTATCTTTAATCTGAATCTGAAGTATCGTGGGAGTGATGATCGCTGACTTCTCTTTTTATTGTAGCCACTGTTTGCAAAAGCAGGAATGTATACATTTTTTTGCAGGAATCGAACTGCCTTTAGTAGACCCTTGCACTTGTGGTTGCTGCGAAATGTGATTAGCATGTTCCATACCAGTTGACTGTTGAACGTTTAGAGATCGCTGCGGTCGCAAAACAATACGGAACATTCAGTAATTTTTGTAAGATCCGCAGACGGTTAATGGCACTCAAGTCTCAGTAGCGCAATTACTTACGCCTTAAAACGTTTTAAACTCCTGCCTTCTTGATGAAAAACTGATCCATCCTACGGAAAGAAGAAAAGCTCTGTCAAAGTTCCCTCTCATCTCCGCCCAAAATACTACAAGTAAATTGTTCCTTTGACTCTGTGAGAGATTCTCCGATGGGAACAACGACGATCCGATCCTTGTTCTATCTTGTTTTTGGTGCAGGGTTCATGCCGGTGCCGTCCTCTACGGCTCATATTTCGTACAAAAAGATGACAAAGGAACCAATTTCCATCTGCCATGATGACGTCTATAGCACTATAGAGAGTGAGGTCTTCACTTTCCTTCCTAGCTCGGAGGTGGCAAAGCAGAGCAGGAAGACTTGGCCATGGCCACACAGCTCCAAGCCCTCGCCGCCCTCCTCCTCCTCCTGCTGCCCTCGTCGCCGTCCTGCTTGAAAGCAGCACAGGCCCCGCAAGGGCAGAACGGCGCCCGGCTCCCGCCGGGCCCACCGGGTCTCCCGTTCATCGGCAACCTGCTGTTGCTGAGGCGCTACTCGTCCGACGTGGAGGCGCTGCTCCGGCGCCTAGTCGCGCGCTACGGCCCCGTCGTATCTCTGCGGGCAGGATCGAACCTGACGATCTTCATCGCGGACCGCCGCATCGCGCACGCGGCGCTGGTCGAGCGGGGCCGCGCTCGCCGACCGCCCCGCGGTCACGCGCGCGCTCCTGGCCGAGAGCGGCAAAACCATCTTGCGGTCCAGCTACGGGCCCGTGTGGCGCCTCCTGCGCCGCAACCTCGTCGCCGAGACGCTGCACCCGTCGCGGGTGAAGCTGTTCGCGCCGGCGCGCGCGTGGGGTGCGCCGCGTGCTCGCGGAGAAGCTCGGGCGGGAGGACGAGGAGGCCCAGGCGCCGCCCACCGTGATGGAGGCGTTCCGGTACGCCATGTTCTGCCTCCTCGTGCTCATGTGCTTCGGCGAGCGGCTGGACGAGCCCGCGGTGCGCACCATCACGTCCGCACAGTACGACTGGTTCATGTTCGTCGCCAAGAACACGAGCCTGTTCGCGTTCTGGCCGGCACTCACCAAGATCCTCTTCCGCGGCCGCCTCCAGACGGGGCTCGCCACTCGACAGCGGCAGAAAGAGCTCTTCGTGCCACTAATCGACGCGCGCCGAGTGCGCAAGCAGCAGCAGCAGCTCAAGAACCAAGGTGCCGCCGCGGTGGCTCCTGAAGAGGAGACGACGACGTTCGAGCACTCGTACGTGGACACGCTGCTCGACATCAGGCTCCCGGAAGAGGGGGACCGCGCGCTCACTGACGACGAGGTGTGCGACCTCTGCTCCGAGTTCCTCGGCGCCGGCGCCGACACGACCTCCACCGCGCTGCAGTGGATCATGGCCGAGCTGGTCAAGAACCCGGACACACAGGAGAAGCTCTACAGCGAGATCAAGGCGACGTGCAGCGACGAGCAAGAAGGGGTCGGCGAGGAAGACACGCAGAAGATGCCGTACCTCAAGGCGGTTATCCTCGAAGGACTGCGTCGGCACCCACCTGCACACTTCGTGCTGCCGCACAAGGCGGCGGAGGACATGGAGGTCGGCGGGTACCTGATACCCAAGGGCGCAACGGTGAACTTCACGGTGGCGGAGATGGGCTGGGACGAGCGGGAGTGGAGAGGCCCATGGATTTCGTGCCGGAGCGGTTCCTGGCAGGCGGCGACGGTGAGGGCGTGGACGTCACTGGCAGCAGGGAGATCAAGATGATGCCCTTCGGCGCCGGCAGGTGAATTTGCGCCGGGCTCGGCATCGCCATGCTTCACTTGGAGTACTTCGTGGCCAATTTGGTCAGGGAATTCGAATGGAAAGAGGTGCCGGGCGACGAGGTGGACTTGGCTGAGACGCGCGAGCTCAGCCCCGTCATGAAGAAACCGCTTCACGCGCAGCTGGTGCGCAGAACAAATAGCGATTAATGGCCCATGCCCATCACTGCGTTTGTAGTAAAAGGCTTGGCTCCTGGCTCTTCTCCTAGTAGCTATAGCTCCTCTAGCCGTAAACTGGCTTAAGATCACGCTGCCCAATTTTACCTGCAAAATATAAACAATGGATGCTTTGATTCTTATATCGTCCAGCACCAGGTCCTTGCAGCGGGTCCGTCAGCTGCTCGAACGCCCTTGGTGTTCACGTGGACGAGGACGATGGTCTGCCCCTTCTGGACCAGCGAGTCGATGGCCACTTGAGCGCGCTCTGGCTGTTCTTGTCCTTGTCGATGCACGCGGCCACCAGCGGTCCGTCGTCCCAGTGTCCACCGCCGTCATGGCAGGTCATGGTACGACCACCCCATCTGTCTGTCTGTCGTCGATTATTGGTTCGGCTCACGAGCCACACAACACGACGACTGCCGGATCGAATCGTTCAGCGCGGCGCTGGGACCTGGGACGCGGAGCCGACCAAGACGTCCGATCAACGCCGGAGCCTTGTGTTGGGCATAGAGGGCTCCCCCTGCCTTAAAAAAAAAAAGCATACACGCTGTGATGGGCATCATGGGCTGGGCCACATTCGAGCATGCACAGCCACACTTCCAATTTGCATCCGTCAACGCACAAATGAGACACGATCTGTCGATGCCTCGAGCGAGTCGTCGGCCACGGCGGCGGCCTTCCCGAATCCTTGATTGACTCGCCCGTCGGTACCTCGTCCGGCCGGCCGCAGGCCCACGGCGGCTAGCGCCCGTCTCTCGTCTCAATCACACAAGCACACAGCCACGCTCGTCTCTCAGTCTAAGTCAGGTATGGTTGCATTTATTTCTCCTTTTCTTCTAAACTTTTTAGATCCATAGCCCACGTTTTCTAGAAGTCGAATTTGTAACGATTGGGATCTATTTGGTTTCTATTTAGATAATAGTCTGTAATTTTTTTATATATATACAGATGGAGAAAGAGAGAAAAATTTCTTCATTTTTCAAGAGAGCAAGACCCGAACCTATTATTGAGGAACCACTTATTCTTGCCAACTTAATTGAATTAGAACCAAGGCAATGTGAAGACCAAGTAGTTGAAGCGGATGAAGGTGAACCTATTGTATTTTGGGGAATTGAATTCCTACAACAAGCAAGATGAAGTACGACAAACATATTTGAAGTTGGGCCCAATGCAACCTAAACTAAAAGAAATACAAGGGTCTTGGACCAGATGATCATAAGCGCCATTTCCAGTACAATTGGTTTTAGTGATTTTCCATCTTGGCTGGAGTACTCAGAGAGCAATGGTTGTGCATATTGTCTTCTTTGATTCGTGTCTTGCAAAAAAATAAAGAAAAGGAATGGCTTTGATGTTTTCACAGCACAAGGTTTTGACAGGTACAAGAAAGTTAATCATGGGGAAAATTGTGCAATCTTGGTTCACATAGGATGTGATCCTTGCTCAACGTACAACAATGTAGTCACAGAATGCCATAACATGTTGAATCAACCAAATCATGTTGATAATATTATGGAGGTGGCAAGAGATCAAGAGAAAGAAAGAAACCGTCTGGCTCATAGCATCAATTGCAGCTGTCAGGTGGTTAATATTTCAATATTGTGCTTTTAGAGGCCATGATGAGACACTTCAATCAAAAAAAAAAACAGAGAGAATTTATTGAAACATTAAAACTTCTTGCTAAATTCAATCTTGAAATTGCAAATTTGTGTTAGAGAATGCTCCTCAATATGCAAAGTACACATCACCTGGTATCCAAAAGAAAATCTAGAGTATTTTTGCAATGAAAATCAGGAAGCATATCCGTGAGGAAATCGGGGGATGCAAAGTTCTCTATTCTTGTGGATGAAACATGTGAGGAGAGGCTTAGATTAGAGTATCAGTTGAGACATTTTATTGTTGATGCTTCCAATAGTGAAGAGCTGAAAAATATTGCAACCATAGCTGAGCTATGTCAATGCCTTGTTGGCTTAGGACGCCATAGGACTTTTAACTTGATTGACGGACTGCTTCGGTTGCTTCTTACTCTTCCATCAACAACTACTGCTGAACATGCTTTTTCTATCTTGAAAATCACTAACACAAGACTAAGAAACCAGATGGAAGATCCGATTTCTTGCCAATAGCTTGCTAGTACACATAGAAGGCGAGATCGATAAGGGTCTACAGCTATGAAGATATGATTTCTGATTTCCATGATTTGAAGAAAAGAAGAGTGGACTTTTAACAAGTGCTAGTCCGGGTTACTTGTTTTCGACTTTTGGTACATATACATACTAATATATATGATATTGTAATAGGTATCCATGGACAATAGACTACGATCACTTGTATTTTGTTAATTGTGACCTAATTATAGTATCGTAGACTAAAACTTATTTATATGGAACTTTGTGTACATATGGTCTAGATTTGACAAATGGCCCCCATGTCTTTGGCTTCGAGCTCCACCACTGCATCCGGTGATCTCCTGGACACATGTCGCAAATCGAGTGGAGGGGGCGTACCAGGCTGCGGTGAGCCCGGGGCGTACCAAGTTTTTTTTTTTTCCAAATAAGCGGGGGGCAAGAGCATCTTCAAGAGTACCCTATTTCTTTTCCTAATCCATGTTTTTTGGCAAGATGAGAAAAACTATCTCCAACAACTCATATTCCTTCCTCCTAAAAGTTATGCACTTTTCCCCCATCGCGTATAACATAACTTTGTGTGGAGTCACTGTCGTGCGGATATAGCATAATCTTCGGCCAATTAGAGGTGGAAGGGCAAAAAATGAATAAAGAGTATGAATGGCCAGTTAGGCATCATTCTAGCTCCTGGATGGTGTTGTAGTCCTACCTCTAGCTCCTCTATAGTTGCTTTGTATATTTTAGGGCACTCACAATACAGACTATGTATAGAGTCTACAATTATTTATTAACTCAAATGTATTATAGACTTAGAGTCTTGGTTTTTCTAATCTCTCTTCTATAAATATACTACCACATCAACAAAAAGTGCAATAAATAATAAGGTACTCCCTCTATCTCTCGAAAAGAATGAATTTCTTATACTTAAAAGAATCAATTTCTAGAGTTGATGGTCACATTTATCTCTCCTCAAATTCTTATCACATTTAATCACAACCCCCATCCCTCTTTCACATATTGCCTTTCCAATTTTCGAGAGGTTGGTTTGGGTGCTAGACCAATGAGGAGACATCAACATTTAATACCTAAATGACCGCAACCCAATTAATAGTATCGGTGGATGAAAAGCTACTAAGGTAGTGTTTGGTTTGTGGGTTGAAGTGGGATGACCTGGGTTGGACCCGGATGATGTGCTGTTTGGTTGAGGAGTGAAGTGGGTTTGGGTTGGACCCGGTAGGGAATATTCCCTCGGATGCGGGTTCTCGTGCTCCCTCCAAATCGTTTAACGCACTCGACCCGTATGGGACGCACTCTATGTGGGTTTTCAGGCCTCCGGGCCATGGCTGCACAGGACGCCCGCAGACGCGACGTGACGCCCGAAGCCGCTGCTTCGACGCCATCGCCCATGGCCGCGACGGGCGACTCCGCCCCCCAACGCCGCCCCTGGGCGCGGCCTCGCCGGAGCCGGTGGCGGGGGGCACGGCGCGGCGGGTCGCCGGAGTCGGTGACCTCCGGGCCGCAAGCCCGCCCTGGGAGGTGGCGCTGTCGAGATCGAGAGGTTCCCCATGCAGGAGGCGGAGGGGAGGCGGAGTTCGGGCGGGGAGGTCGACGGGTTCAGCGTGGATCGCTTCGACGCCGGGAGCTGGGCGGCAAGGGCGTGGGGCGGCGTGGGAGAGGGGTCGGGCGGATCCGATCGGCAGACCGGCGGCGCTTAGCGTGGAGAGTCGGGCGTGATGTGCGCGAGAGGTCGGGCGCATCGAGGAAGAAGATAAAGGGAAAAAATTATGTGAATGACAAATTGGGCTCCACAAATAGTACATGTAACGGTGTCAAAAAGATCGGTCATCTCATCCCTCTTCGCCCTTGCAACCAAACAAGAAATTGGGTTCAACCCATCCCGTAACCAAACAAGAAACGGGTTCATTCCATCGAGAAAAATGGGTTGGACCCAACCCAACCTACTTCAACCCCAAACCAAACACTACCTAAGGTCCAACAGTTTGACGAGGGGCACCATAGTCTTTTCTCTAGTTTGCTAATATGTCCTAAGATTGCTATAAGTTGATTCTTTCGGGGGACAACAAGAGTAATGAATAGAGTTAAACTCTATTTTTTTTCTCGATCGGACCATTCACCCGTTTTTCATTAAGAGGTAACTTAAACTCTATGGTAGAGTATGTGAGTGACCTTACATTGCCGGCTCTTTGATTGAGCTTGTTCGGTTCCTAGGGAAGCATTCCAAGAACATTCCTACTTGATCGCTAGGCTAATTTGTACAACCTTTGATCAGCTGGAGCCATCCCTAGGTGCATTCATGGAGAACCGAACAAGCCCTTAGGGGCTAAAACCACGTGCATCATCGAACTTACTTGAAGTTGTATGGTAGCTATATAACTTCGTTATATTGGAGATTTTAAAAAGATAGAGCAATACATGTCGTAACCTTAAGGGACTCTTATCTTATTTTGTTCGCCTAGATGTTCTCTTTCTCCGCAGTTGTCTTTCCAGTAGCTAGCTCTTTGCTATCCAGTTTCTACTGGTTGAGGTAATTAAAATTTGTCTGTGCGGTTGAGGGTCTACATACCTGACTTTTACTTTAGCATTTGTTTCACAATGTGTCACAATGTGCTCTTACATTCTACAAATCACGGCGTGGTTTGTTACAACAAAATCCAAAGATTACATTCTTATCATATCAAGAGGGCTAGGACTTACCGGCACCACGTGCGAATTAGATTCATTTCCATTACACCAAGATGATAGCATGTCTGGACGTCATTGAAGTAAAAAAAAAAAAAAAAAACAATTTCCTCAGATGGGCTTGATGTTTACGGAAGTACTAATCGCTAGTGGGTCACACAGGGCCAACAATGCTGTCTCAATTGTCGATTGTCACCTACTAGCTACGTATTGATACTACGGTGCCATGGTTTGCTTCATAGTACATTCTTGTAAACAACCCTCTAATAGTTCAGGTCAATTGTCTTTTACTAACAATTAAATTTAGCCAGCTAAAGTTTATTTGGTGGAACTGCGCACGGCGAAGCGCGTTTATGGTGCTACTGACATTTGGCAACAAAGTCCACATACACACACGGTGCGAAGGCGATGCTTGAATTTTATTAAAACCAACGCATTGACTGTAGACATTCATATTAATTAAACCGACGACGCATCGAAATCAGCTATGGAATCTTGTAGCAGTCCATGCTACGGATTACTATGAAAATTATTATCAATCCATCATTGCTGACGTCAGTGATGCTCTATCCAGAATTCCAGATGGCCGCCCCCAATTCTGAACTTGCGACCCAATTCTGAAGGAAAATAATGGGGTACGACCGTGCCGTACCGCCCTCCCCGTACGCTCCTCCGGCCGATGAATGACGCGTGGCCTGGAGTGTATCGGGCGCTCGCGCGCGGCCCCATGAAGCGTTCCAATCCAGGCAGCGATAGGCTCGCTCGGCTCCAATTGCTATCGTAGGGTACAGCTCAGTTCAGCATCGTAGGTACGGCTCGGCTCCGACTGCTATCGTTCCTGTGTTGTGTTCAGTCGACCGAGAACCTGATCTGAGTTGCGCCGGTCGTTCTTGTCTTCCGGTTGCCCTCGCAGCAGGCCTCTGCCGTACATCAATTGGCGTGTCTCGCCGGGGTTAGGGTTCCTCTTGCGGCACAAGAACACGGGAACCCCGCAAGGAAGACTGGGAGAGACGAACCGCGCGCGCAGTATTCTTGTCTTCTGGTCGGCCTCGCAGCAAGCCTCCACCGTGTGCAGTACCGATTACCGGCCGCCGGCGGCTGTACGTTGGTTGCTGGATGGTTGCTGGATGGAGCGCTGCACTCTACGTACGACACCGGTGGCTGTACGCTGGCGACTCGCAGTCGCTGGATGTGCACCTTATTGCAGGCGTAGCGGAGAGCCGAGTGCAGCGCTGACGGGATTGGAGCCGAGCGTCGCTACGTTGAGGGGCTACAGGCGGAGCCGAGCGAGCCGAGATCGCTGCGGGATCGAAACGCTTTCTGGGCCGTGCGCGAGCGGCGAGCGCCCGATGCGCTCCAGGCCACGCGTCATTCATCGGCCGGAGGAGCGTACGGGGAGGGCGGTACGGCACGGTCGTACCCCATTATTTTCCCTTCTGAATCTCCGACTTGCTGCTTAAGAAATGAGAAATCAGTTAGCCGTCCCGATCTCTTCGCTGACCAGTCCCGACTCCAACCCCAAGCACCACGCGTCTCGCCAATCACCTCCACGTGGAACACTTCCCATAAAATGGAGGCGACGCCTCCAACTCCAACTCCAATCCCACACTCTGATCCGACCAATGGAGGCTACGCGACTGAACCCACCAATGGACGCGACGCGACTCTTCCTCGGCGCGCTCCTCCTCCTCTTCCCAGCCGCGCTCCTCCTCCTGCTCCGCGCGCGAGGGAGGCGCCGCCTGCCCCCGGGCCCGCCGTCGCTGCCGCTGCTCGGCAGCGTGGTGTGGCTCACCAACTCGCCCGCCGAGATCGAGTCCCCTGCTTCGGCGCCTCTTCCAGCGGTACGGCCCCGTCGTGGCGCTCCGCATGGGGGCGCGCCTCTTGGTCTTCGTCGCCGACCGCCGCATGGCGCACGAGGCGCTCGTCGACCGCGGCGCCGCGCTGGCGGACCGCCCGGCGCTCGCGTCGGTCAAGTTCCTCGGCGAGAACGACAACACCATCACCCGCGCAAGCTACGGGCCCGTGTGGCGCCTCCTGCGCCGCAACCTCGTCGCCGAGACGCTGCACCCGTCGCGGGTGAAGCTCTTCGCGCCTGCGCGCGCCTGGGTGCGCCGCGTGCTCCTCGAGAAGCTCGGGAGCCCGGCCCCGACGCCGCGGCGCCGCCACGCGTCGTGGAGACGTTCCAGTACGCCATGTTCTGCCTCCTCGTGCTCATGTGCTTCGGCGAACGCCTCGACGAGCCCGCCGTGCGCGCCATCGCTGCTGCGCAGCGGGAGGCGCTCATCTACCGCTCCAAGAACATGCAGGTCTTCGCCTTCTTCCCGGCCGTCACCCAGCACCTCTTCCGCTCTCGGCTTGATAAAGCGCTGGCGCTGCGGCGGCGCGTCAAGGAGCTCTTTCTTCCGCTTATCAACGCGCGCCGGGAGTACAAGAAGCGGGGCGGCGAGCCCAAAGGGGAAACCACTTTCGAACACTCGTACGTGGACACGCTGCTCGACATCAAGCTTCACGAGGAAGGCGATCGCCCGCTCACCGACGATGAGATTATCCTCCTATGCTCCGAGTTCCTCGACGCCGGTACGGACACCACGTCCACGGGGCTGCAGTGGATCATGGCCGAGCTAGTAAAAACCCAGCCATCCAGGAGAAGCTCTACAACGAGGAGGTGAAGCAGGCCGCCACCGACGACGGCAAGGAAGGGGTCTCAGAGGAGGACGTCCACAAGATGCCATACCTCAAGGCGGTGATCCTCGAGGGCCTGCGGAAGCACCCGCCAGGCCACTTCGTTCTGCCGCACAAGGCGGCGGATGACATGGAGATCGGTGGGTACCTGATCCCCAAGGGCACAACGGTGAACTTCATGGTTGCCGAGATAGGCCGGGACGAGAGGGAGTGGAAGAACCCAATGGAGTTCTCGCCGGAGCGGTTCCTCACCGGTGGCGAGGGCGAGGGCGTGGACGTGACTGGCACCAAGGCGATCAGGATGATGCCGTTTGGCGTCGGCCGGAGGATCTGCGCGGGGCTTGGCATCGCCATGCTGCACCTCGAGTTCTTCGTTGCCAACATGGTGCTGGAGTACGAGTGGAAGGGAGGCGCCCGGCGAAGAGCTGGACTTCGCCGAGAAGAACGAGTTCACTGTCGTCATGAAGAAGCCGCTACGCCCTCGCCTTGTCCCTAGGAGGTCCCATTTGAACTAGAACTACTTTATTATTCTATAACTACTTGTTCTATGATGTGTATAAACAACAGAGTAATATTCATAGCTGTGTGTCAATAAGTAAGGTTCATCAATAATTAATTAATCGGCTGAGATTGTGACGTTCATTGGGTAGTGTTGATCTCAGATGGCTTGTGAATATGGAAAATCATTAGCAAAACTATGCCAGTTACTCGATAAACTACAGAACTGCTCTTCTGAAAACTTAAAAACTGTTGATGCATCTATCTTCAGATGCTCTTGATTCATTGTTGATCATTCTTTTTTGCTTTTTCTCGAATACAAATGAGAACCATTGTTGATCAATCAAAATTCTTGAGAAATAAGAAGTTTGTCGCGGCTTTGAAAGGATTGGTTAAACTTTCTGGTTATTCCTTCGTTCCATTAGCAGAGTGATTCTATATATTATAATGTTTTTTTTAAAAGGCGGCAAAAGATTTGCCGGATTTTTATTAGAAGATAAAAAAAAAAGAAAATAAAAGGGTTACAACTTCCACTCGACCCAGCTGTACACGACTCCACCTTTCTACTAAAGACTCTCTAAACCAAAAAAGAAACTATATATATTATAATGTTTCCTGCTTGGTTTCATCTTGATTGAAGACTACTATAGATGATTCGTTTTGTAAATGATTGAAATCACTAGCGCTGTAATTCTATTGGTACGAACAGAACTACGCCCAGATAATGAACTGTTGACGATTGTGTCTTGAGTTTTTCCTGATTAGTTACTTTGTAGTCAGCACAGTGATGAAGCCAAAACTATTTTTAGGGGGCTGAAACAATGGAGATGTTCATTTGCATGAAGATTTAATGGTAAATTTTTTTTGTTTTTGCTTCCGCTGGCTCCATCGCTGAATCAGCATGTTCGCGATGAGCATAGTATTTTGCAGTCCAAACTGGCATTGAGAACTTGTTGCCTTTAATTACAATCTTTTTAGAAGATTGGTCGTTTTTTTTTTTTTTTTTTTTTTGGTATTCCAAACTAATATTGAGAACAGGTTTGCCTATAATTACAATCCATTAGAAGATTGGTTCTGGTATTTCTTGTTTAGGGATGTGCTAGGTGAGGATTCAGAATACTGTCAAGAGTTACAGTTGATCAATCATCATCAGAGAGGTCCGTCAACAGCGCTTATTGTGTACGTATCTGAACCCTGCTGCTGCTGAGGTCCGTCTTCAGTCAATTTCGATTTGCCATTGCCGAAGTGAAGCAGTCGAAGTCCTGGACTAGTGTCAGGATGTTTACGTGCAGCAAGCAGATTCTGTCCCCAAAATATTTAGGTTCGGTGCCTGTTTCGACACGGCCGTGCGAAAGCTACAGAAGCATGGGCTGGGGAGCTGCCGGCTCGAAGCTGTCCACGGCGCTTTGAGGCAACCCCGAAAGTGTGAGGCTGAAACCGGAAGGAAGACGCATAAAAACTGAGATGACCTCTAGATTCACGTTGTCTGCAGGCGCTCCACTGCTCTGGAGAGCAACGGAAAGGAACATGATTCACGTTGTCCGCAGGCGCTCCACTGCTCTGGAGAGCAACGGAAAGGAACGTTATACGTGTCCACACCGCACATAACGACCCATTCAAACAATAGCGTGACAGCTAGGAATTGAAAAACTTGTTGATGGTTGGGAGTTTTATGTATTTATTTTTAAAACGAACCCGACAAGAGAGCTGTCAATATTGATAAAGAAGAAGACTTAGATTTTTCATTAGAAAAAGACGAGCAAACAACAATTTCAGGTTGCACAAGAAAACAACGACAAATGGAGCTGTAAGTGCAATAAAGTTGATGCCCTATCAATTTATAAGTATGGCTTCCTTGCTTGTTCAGATTATAGCTACCACTGCTTTGTATACACTCTAATCAATCTCTCATATTTGCTTCTCTACTTTCACTAACCTCTATTTATTTATAACTTATCCTAACAAATTAACCATTTTGTATGTAAACGATATTATGTTTCATGAGTTACGTTCAAACGTTTTTTTTGCAACGACTATTTTTTCCAACCAGATATGGTTCTACTTGTACCTTATACATTCCAAAGGCTCTATTTCCAAGGGTTCCTAAGATCACAGTAGGGATTTGGCTTCATTGGAAAAGCGTCATCACAAACTTCAGACTTGGGTGTTGTCAACAAAAATCCATTTCCATATGTTTTGAAACGGGAAAAACGCGAAGGAGAAGATTTCACTTCGCGAAGACAGAGTAGGCTTCGCACAAAAAAAGACTTCGCGACATTGGGAACTCGAATTATTGGCGAAGGCTTACCTGGAGCAGCTGCGAAGCCCAAAGAAGTATCAGGATTGGAGAAAACAAGATGTGAAGCCATCGTCGCGAAGACAGAGTAGGCTTCGCACAAAAAAAAAGACTTTGTGACCTCGGGAGCTTGAATTATTGGCGAAGGCTTACCTGGAGCAGCTGCGAAGCCCAAAGAAGTATCAGGATTGGAGAAAACAAGAGGTGAAGCCATCGTAAACCAAGCAAAGTTGAGATATCCACTTCGCTGCTCACAAGTTAGCAAAACATGTATAGGATGTTTGTAAATCTCATTTTTCCTGTAAACTACGAAGTCAGGGGGCTATAAATACCTCACTGACATGTGCAGTAAGGACATGCTTTGAACAAATACTTTGTCTTCATTTGTTGACATTCGATGTTGCGTCAGTTAACCCAACATCTGACGCCCACCGTTTGTATGTGCTCGAATACTCTCACGACCACAAGAACCAATGGGAAGACCCAAAAACAAGACGACATTTGCCAATGAGAAAAGAGCCCAAGAAGATGAGATACCCCTACCGAGCGAAGACGACACACCAAGAGATCATAATCAAATAGATAACAATCCAGAAGAAGAGCGAAGACTCAAAGAGCTTGAAGAAGAAGTTGAGCGAAGAAAAGAACTTGAAGTATGTCGGCTGAGAACAAGAGAGAAAAGACTAAGGCAAAGAAACCTCTATGGTCTTGTTTGGTACAACATCCCTAGAAGTTGGTTAGTATAAATACACAATTGAGAGGGACGATAAAAATGTGTCGCTAGGCTTTTTGGTTTAACTTACTTTGTCTACAAGCAACTTATAAATTGTACCAAACATGTTTTGATGAGTTTGATGACAAAACAAATTAAAGGACTAATGGGTTTGATGAGCTTTGAACATATTTCATTGCAATTGATCACTATCAATCTCATGTGATGTCTCAAAATGAAGGAAAGGTAGGCAAAGACAAAGAGAAATGGCATGGTCTGGTCTCAATAGTATAAGAATATTGCAAAAAATATACCATAAATAGACAAAGAGATATTATAAGAACATTTACAAAAACAAACCATGTATGAAACATGAATATTATAGGCAAAACTCAAAATACATTATAGAATGTCTCCAAAAAAAACTATAAAATCAGACATCGAACACCACATGAATACTATAACAATAGCTCAAAATATGGCTTGCTATCACTCTCTTTATTTTCTTATTGAAGGCTACCCTAAGTATAATTTATTCTCTCAATTATATTGTCTGTTGGTTTGGATCTTGATATTAGAACTGTTTAGTGTTACTATTCATCATTCATCTTGTTTTATTTCCTTTCATTCTATTAATAGGATTCATTTCTTATGTATGTAGGGTCCTCAGTCTGTTTGTACCCTTGAAAATGAAGTTATTTCATTGTTTGTTATTGAGAATTTGGAATTAGTTGTTGGTGATCAATCTCGTCTTATTGGTGCCAAGGGTTTGACTTCTGGTAACATGGTTGAGCCAGTTGCTCGTGTTGTTAAACAGAATTGTGGGCCTTCTTTTTCTTTACAAGTACAAGTTCAATTTGAATTGAGTGAACAATACTGTTTATATACTTGTTATTGAAGCTGAAGATGCTCAGTTGATTGTTGGACGTGCTTTCAATATTGATGGCCAAGTTTTGCGTCTCTATCATGTCATTAAGATTGAGCAACAATCTTCTGAAGTTGATCTTTATCGGTCAGCTTATTGCGTGATTATTTGGCATCCTCGTCGTTGAGCAGGTCAATATAATGTCTCTATGAATCAATAATGTCAGTTTTTACTGTTACTTTGGTTTGAGTTATAGCTTGCAGTATGCAGTATCAATTAGTAATTTCAGTATGTTTTTAAGCTGTATGCTTTTTTTTTATTTAATTTTTAATTGTTTAAAATCTTCATATTTGCCTTCATAGAAAAAAAAAAAACTGATAGTTTATTTGTATTTTTCATCTATTTGGAATTTTAAATCTTAATATTTTCTGTTATCTGCCCTTTGTGCCAACCATATAGCGTAAATCGAGTGATATATTGGCTTCTGTTACTTGGGGGATTGGATGGCTGAAATCACTCGAGTATTGCCTAATAGAAAAACCAAGTGAAATCCTGGTTTGTGTGGCACAAATCATTCGTGTATTGCATAGACAGACCTGTTTTTTTTACATGATAGAACAATAAAATAGTTCTAGTTCACCTCCTAGGCACAAGGAGCGGGCGTAGGGGCCTCTTCATGACGACCGTGAACTCATTCTTCTCGGCGAAGTCCACCTCGTGGCCGGGCACCTCCTGCCACTCGTACTCCAGCACCATGTTGGCAACGAAGTACTCCAGGTGCAGCATGGCGATGCCAAGCCCCGCGCAGATCCTCCGGCCCACGCCGAACGGCATCATCCTGATCGCCTTGGTGCCGGTCACGTCCACGCCCTCGCCGTCGCCACCAGTGAGGAATCGCTCCGGCGAGAACTCCATTGCGTTCTTCCACTCCCGCTCGTCCCTGCCCATCTCGGCCACCATAAAGTTCACCGTTGTGCCCCTTGGGGATCAGGTACCCACCGATCTCCATGTCATCCGCCGCCTTGTGCGGCAGAACGAAGTGGCCTGGCGGGTGCTTCCGCAGGCCCTCGAGGATCACCGCCTTGAGGTATGGCATCTTGTGGATGTCCTCCTCTGAGACCCCTTCCTTGGCGTCGTCGGTGGCGGCCTTGACCTCGTTGTAGAGCTTCTCCTGGATGGCTGGGTTTTGACAAGCTCGGCCATGATCCACTGCAGCCCCGTGGACGTGGTGTCCGTACCGGCGTTGAGGAACTCAGAACATAGGACGATAATCTCGTCGTCGGTGAGCGGGCGATCGCCGTCCTCGTGAAGCTTGATGTCGAGCAGCGTGTCCACGTACGAGTGCTCTAACGCGGTTTCCCCTTTCGGCTCGCCGCCCCGCTTCTTGTACTCCCGGCGCGCGTTGATAAGCGGAAGAAAAAGCTCCGTGATGCACCGCCGCAGCGCCCGGGCTTTATCGAGCCGAGAGCGGAAGAGGTGCTGGGTGACGGCCGGGAAGAAGGCGTATACCTGCATGTTCTTGGAGCGGTAGATGAGTAACTTGCGCTGCGCAGAAGCGATGGCGCGCACGGCGGGCTCGTCGAGGCGCTCGCCGAAGCACATGAGCACGAGGAGGCAGAACATGGCGTACTGGAACGTCTCCACGACGCGGGGCGGCTCGGCGTCGGGCCCGGGCTCCCCGAGCTTCTCGAGGAGCACGCGGCGCACCCAGGCGCGCGCCGGCGCGAAGAGCTTCACCCGCGACGGGTGCAGCGTCTCGGCGACGAGGTTGCGGCGCAGGAGGCGCCACACGGGCCCGTAGCTGGCGCGGACGATGGACTTGTCGCTCTCGCCGAGGAACTTGACCACCGCTAGCGTCGGGCGGTCCGCCAGCGCCGCGCCGCGGTCGACGAGCGCCTCGTGCGCGATGCGGCGGTCGGCGACGAAGACCAAGAGGCGCCCGCCCATCCGGAGCGCCACGACGGGGCCGTACCGCACGAAGAGGCGCCGTAGTAGGGGCTCGATCTCGGCGGGCGAGTTGGTGAGCCACACCACGCTGCCGAGCAGAGGCAGCGACGGCGGGCCCGGGGGGGCGGCGCCGCCTGCGCGCGCGGAGCAGGAGGAGGAGCGCGGCGGGGAAGAGGAGGAGGAGGAGCGCGCCAAGGAAGAGTCGCGTCGCGTCCATTGGTGGGTTCAGTTGCGTCGCGTCCATTGGTCGGATCAGAGTGTACCGGCGGCCGGCGGTGGAGACGGTGTGGTGGATGGAGGCGGATTGAGTTGAAGGTGCTCCACGTGGGCGTGATCAGCGAGAGACGCGGGGTTTGGAAGGGGGGCTAGTCAGCGAAGAGAACGGAATGGCAGCAGATTCTGATTTCTTCATCGGCAAGTTGCAAGTACTGAAGTACTACAGAATTGGGGTTTCTCCATCGGCAAGTGCAAGTTGCAAGTACAGAACTGGGGGCCATTTGGATCAAGGGTCGCTGATGTACTATGTTCCTGGAGCGTGGAGTCTTGGACTGGTAGAAGGTTCCATACTTCCACAACTGTACAGTACAGGTGTTCGTCGTGGACCCGCTGATTTGATTTGATTTTTTATGAGATTCTGTTGATTTGAAAATGAATGTTACTAGCTCAACACGTTAAATACAAAAAATCAAGCATGATCTTCGCGCCGTGTGTGAAGTTTCGTGGCAATTGTCATGTACATACATTACATACACAGCTGCAGTTGTCTATCTATGACTGCTAAAAAACATCAGTTCATTGGTTGGAGGATGAAAATAAAATTCTTGTACTCCTCCATTGTCATAGCAGGTGCTACGATCGAGTTTTAAATATGGTATTAAGGTAGACCCCACCCCCTTCGGATTTATTATCTGCAAACAGTGCCAGTCACGGGTGGGATAACTGTGCCACTCACTTTCTTTGGAACCTCATCAGCAATGTGCAACTGTCAGACGCCGAGGATCGCCTCATCTGGAGGTGGACGCCTTCCGGAGACTATTCCTCCGCATCGGCCTACAGGGCGCTTCAAATGACATCGCACCCAATCCCGGGTTGTACCAGGATCTAAGGTGTAAGAAATAGACTTTTGAAGCATGATACCAATCGGAGCAGCCATTTACACCATTCTTAGCACCAAGGATAACTAGACATTTCATCAAAACTCAAAGTAACCCCGTGAGATCAACATTATAGGTAAGGTACTTGAATTAAGTACTAAAACCAAAAAGTCTAGCTATCTCCTATGCATGCTAGTTGATCATTCATCGTTCAATTTACTACTGGCATACACCACACAAGTATGTATATGAAATTTAAAAACATGTGCAATGAGCAAGTCATATGTTAGTGCACAAACAAATACAACAATTTGTCTATGAGCTTGCTCCCCTACTTGTGTGCTTCAAAAAAAAAAAAAATCCCTTTCAAAACCTTTATGCACAAATCTCTCTCCCTTTGTCAACAATTTTCACAAAAGTGATGATCAAGTTTGTTTGATGGAGAGAAAGTTTAGTTGTCAAATTTGGTCAAATTTGGATAGCTTGCCAAACATATATTTTGGTTTGAATCAAAGACAAGCTTGCTTGCACCTTATGAAAGGGTTATCTTGCCTATGTTGAAATATATATGTGACAAAATATTCAATTTCAACACTTGAGTTTTTGCGCCCATAAACATGTCATATGCCATCACTAGATCAATCAAGACAAAGTAGCAATAGTGATGCCATACATACATTGAAATTAATTGAGTTTCCATGAATGCATCCTAAGGAGTCATGTTATATGTCTATATGTTCTAACAAATCCTTAGATATCATGAATGACATGTCAAACAATTTCACCTTTGTTTTGCTTGATGGAGGGGCATGTCATATATGTGTGGTGCATTCAAATTATGTTGGACAAATCAACATTGTTCAACTCATTTCTTAGCTTCCAAAACCTCTTCTCATCTAGTGGCTTGGTAAAGATGTCGACTAGTTGATCTTTCGGTGCCAATTGGATGAATAGCAATGCCACCCTTTTGTTGATGATCCCTTATGAAGTGATGTCTAATATCAATGTGCTTGGTTCTTGTGTGTTGGACCGGATTTTGTGTCATCTTGCAAGCACTCTCATTGTCACAATACAATGGCACATGGTGAAAATCAAATCCACAATCCTTCAAGGTTGATCTCATCCATAACAATTGTGCACAACAACTACCGACACTAATGTATTCGGCCTCGGTGGTTGAAAGTGTTGCACTTGTTTGCTTCTTTGATGACCATGATACTAGAGATCTTTCAAGAAATTGACAACTGATACTTGTGCTTCTTCTATTTACCTTACAACCCCCATAGTCGGAGTCGAATATCCAATAAGCTCAAAGCTAGACCTCTTGGGATACCATAGTCCAACATCTTGTGTTTGCTTCAAATACCTTAAAATTCTCTTTGATGCTTTGAGATGACTCTCTCTAGGTGAGGATTTAAGCCTTGCACACATGCGCACACTAAACATCACATCGGGCCTAGAAGCGGTCACATAGAGTAAGCTTTCAATCAATGACCTATACAATCTTTGATCAACCATGTTACCCTTCACATCACTATCCAAGGTGCCACTAGTACCCATAGGTGTATTGATGCCCTTGGCATATTGCATTTCAAACTTCTTGACCATGCCCCTTATATACTTTCCTTGACTAATGAAAGTGACATTCTTCATTTGCTTGATTTGTAGATCAAGAAAGTATGTTAGTTCACCAAGCATGGACATTTCAAACTCTTTTGCCATCATATTGCCAAACTCTTCACAAAAATCTTGATTTTTCGATCCAAATATGATATCATCAACATATATTTGCGTGATGAACAAATCATTGCCAATCTTCTTAGTGAAAAGAGAAGTGTCAACCTTTCCCATCTTGAAACCCTTTGAGAGTAGGAAATCCCTCAATCTCTCATACCATGCTCTAGGTGCTTGCTTCAAACCATATAATGCCTTCTTCAACTTGTACACATGGTCGGTATGATGATAATCTTCAAAATCGGGAGGTTGTTCAACATAGACAAGGTCATTGATAAAGCCATTGAGAAAAGCACTTTTCACATCCATTTGCTAGAGGTTGATGTCATGGCCACATGCATAGGCTAATAGTATTCTAATTGCCTCTAATCTTGCAACCGGAGCATAAGTCTCACCAAAGTAAAGACCCTCTATTTGAGTGTAACCTTGTGCAACTATTCTTGCCTTGTTTCTCACAACAATGCCATCTTGATCTTGCTTGTTCTTGAAAACCTATTTGGTTTCAATGACATTGTAGTTCTTTGGCCTTTCTACCATTTCCCAAACTTCATTTCTCTCAAAGTTGTTTGGCCCCCCAAGGCCCAGGGAACGTGTGGCGGGGGCCCACTAAGGCCTAGGGAGCGTGTGGCAGGCCAACCCATAAAACACCCCGAATTATGGATTGACTTTGGTGTTGAGGACTTTCTTTTTTTAATAATAAAAAAAGAGGGAGTGATGAGGTGGACTACGGGTAGTTTTCGCTAAAGTTCAAGGACCTTTTTGTAAAATGATCGGGGCTCGACAATCCGCATGGTTTGCATGCCCGATCTAATGGTCGGAAAAAGCATGCGATGTGGGCACGCCCCCCGCACACGATTTGGTGCCATTAACTAGTTTGTTCCTACTAGTGAAATATTGTTAGTTGAGTACTCAACTAACAATCTAAACCTTCTATATGGGAAACCCCCACTTAGGAATTCTCTTGACATGCGGCTATGACACCTCATCAAGAACCGAGCGAGTCCACCCCGCCCCACAAAGATTCGTTCCCGCCCCGGCCTCCCGTCTCCCTCCATGATCCCCTCACCTCCTCCCCCCGAGCCACTCCCAAGTCCCGACCCCACGCCTCCCTCCACTACGACCCCCTCACCTCCTCCCCTCGTAATCAATAAATAGACAGCTCGCCTGCACGCTTGCCGGGCCGACCCCCCCCGGCCGGGCGGCGAACGGGGCCGGGCAAAGGAAGCCATGGACGGGGGTGTCGAACGAGGACGCCGCCGCCGCCCGTCACCCGCCGACCGGCGCCCACTCGACGCCCGGAAGGTCGCCCACACAGCACGCGCTGATCCGCGGCGCCGGCAGCGCGGGTTGGTGCAGATGGAGAGGTACCGCCCGCTATCGCGCGCCCGGAGGTTGAAGTAGGCGGCGCCGCGGGCGCCGACGTGGCGACCTCCCAAAGACGCACTCGGGCGATGCGCTGAGCAGCTTAGGGACACGCCGAGCCCGCCCTCATCGCGTGGGAGGAAGAGGTCGCCACAGCGCCGACCAGCCAGAGCGACCGAAGCTCAAGAACACGCCGCCGCGGCTCGCCGCGGACATCCACCCCGCCCGCCCAATCGGCGAATCCCATGGCCGCCATCCCCGCCACGCCGCCCGCCGAGCTCGAGGCCGCCGCCGTAACACCGCTGAACAAGAGGCGCCGCCGCAGCGCCGCAGCGATGGTCGCCGGCCTCCCGCCCGCATGTCGGCTTCCCCTCCGCACCTCCGGCACCCCTTGCGGCAAAGATCCTTGCTATCCAAGGCCATCCCGTGGAGGATTTTTTTTTTTGTTTGTTTTTTATTTAATATAGGCAGAGGCAGAGGGAAGGAAGTCCGGAGCAAGGAAGGATGAAGACGGCAAAGAACGATAAGATACGTGGGGGCGTGGTGACTTGCCGGCGGTTTGTGTGGGCGTGGGAGTTCATAGGATATGGGCCCACATGTAAGAGTCAATAACACACGCAATGTGTATCCATCAGCAAATCCATCATGCGTGGCTACAAAATTCATGACACATCTTTTTTAAAAAAAAATAATTCATGACACATCTAATCACAACGCCATGTGATGATTTAATGTTGTGAGTAATCTATGAAACCGTGAGATAAAAAATTGTTCATTGAGACCGCAAAAATTCATTCACCAATTGTATCTTTTTAAGCTGATGTGTCGAAACAACGTCACTAAACACCCATTGAAACTAGCCTTAGAGAAAAAAAAAAAAAAATCTATACCAAGACAACAAAGAACCCTAGAAACTAATATTAAAATAAATAAAAAGAAACAAAATAGAACCTATAACCTTTTTGTGGTTCATTGTTTAATATTAAAACTTGCGGTCGCCACCGCACCACAATAAAGTTGCATTGGTTGGTTCTTAGATTGGCAAAGTGTAGTTCGAATTTGTGGTGAGTTTGAGTGGAGTCCAGTCAGTTGCTTGGTTATTCGATACTTTGTTTCCAAGTTATCGGGTTGATTTCATCTCTCAATGAGGAAAAAAAAAATACCATGATCTCGTTGATTGATTGATGCGTCCAAGACGATGAATAGCCCTAGGAACTAATATTAAATTAAATAAAAAAGAATAAAAATCCATAAATTTTCTATGGTTTATTTATTATTAGTTAATATTAAAACTAAGATAATCATTGCCAATTCTCTATGCATTTCCTAATTCTTAGTGATTGACATCGTAAACTCATTTTATTTTTTTTTTTTTTCCTATACCCGCGGCAACGCAACGCTGAGAGTCCTCCTAGTTTGCTAAACTATTAGCTAGACATGTTTGAAACCAAGATAATTATTAGCAGCTAACTATTATCGCTTTTTGGATTCAAATAGAACCTTAGCCACTATTTAGACTAAACAAACATTTGAAAGGGCGAAAGGACCATTTAATAAACGAGTAAAGCACAAATGGTGTACCTTAGTCTTTAAAATAAGCTAAATGAATATTTAGACGAGTTGTGCCCAATGTGGTGTTGCGCAACTAGAACACATGGTTACTATCTGTGCACATATTGTGAAGTGATGATCAGTAGCATCGGTTAAGTGTGTGTGTGGAGGGAAAGGGGGCTACCTGTGCCATGAGTTAGTGTGTGCAATACGTCTCTTGGCGTGCCGGTGTGCATGCGTTGAGTATGTCATGGCGGGCGGCAATTGAAGATCAAGCGAATGAAGATTTTGTGCGCAATGGACCGGTAGCGGGGTTTTTTTTCGAGATCGTACCTTTCACCAGTTTTTTCATTGAGAGAAAACGCCAAACCAAACAACGAATCCACACGAATCCACACACTGACCGACAAGGAGGCGAGCAGCCAACTTCCGGTGAAAGCTCTGAGGATGGATCATGGGGTGTGAAACGCTCAAATGACAAATAGACACTCTTTTTCCCCCCCTCGGTGCTCTCCGTTGCACATGGTTCTGAGCCCCGGCCAGCCCACTAGATCAAAGGAGCCCGGCAATATAAGAATCAAAGCAACCATTGTTTATATTTTGCAAGTAAAAGTGGGCAACGTGATCTTAAGCTGGTTTGCCGCTAGATGAGATACAGCTACTACTAGGGAGAAGAGCCAGCAGCCAGAAGGATGGGTTGTGGTTTTTAGCCTTCTACTACTACAGAATACAGATGCGGTGATGAGCCATTAATCGCTAATTGTTCTGCGCACCAGCTGCGCACGAAGCGGTTTCTTCATGACGGTGGTGAACTCGCGCGTCTCAGCCAAGTCCACCTCGTTCCCCCCGGCACCTCTTTCCATTCGAATTCCCTGACCAAATTGGCCACGAAGTACTCCAAGTGAAGCATCGCGATGCCAAGCCCTGCGCAAATTCGCCGGCCAACGCCGAACGGCATCATCTTGATCTCCCTGCTGCCAGTGACGTCCACGCCCTCACCGTCGCCGCCTGCCAGGAACCGCTCCGGCACGAACTCCATGGGCGTGTCCCACTCCCGCTCGTCCCAGCCCATCTCTGCCACCGTGAAGTTCACCGTCGCGCCCTTGGGGATCAGGTACCCGCCGACCTCCATGTCCTCCGCCGCCTTGTGCGACAGCACGAAGTGTGCAGGTGGGTGCCGACGCAGTCCCTCGAGGACGACGGCTTTGAGGTACGGCATCTTGTGCGTGTCCTCCTCGGCGACCTCCCCTTGCTCGTCGCCGCACGTCGCCTTGATCTCGCTGTAGAGCTTCTCCTGTGCGTCCGGGTTCTTGACGAGCTCGGCCATGATCCACTGCAGCGCGGTGGACGTCGTGTCCGTGCCGGCGGTGAGGAACTCGGAGCAGAGGTTGGACATCTCGTCGTCAGTGAGCGCGCGGCCCCCTCTTCGGGGAGCCTGATGTCGAGCAGCGTGTCCACGTACGAGTGCTCGAACGTCGCCGTCTCCCCTTGTGGCGCCACCGCGGCGGCACCTTGGTTCTTGAGCTGCTGCTTGCGCACTCGGCGCGCGTCGATCAGTGGCACGAAGAGCTCCTTCTGCCGCTGTCGAGCGGCGAGCCCCGTCTGGAGGCGGCCGCGGAAGAGGATCTTGGTGAGTGCCGGCCAGAACGCGAACACGCTCGTGTTCTTGGCGACGAACATGAGCCAGCCGTACTGTGCGGACGCGATGCTGCGCACCGCGGGCTCGTCCAGCCGCTCGCCGAAGCACATGAGCACGAGGAGGCAGAACATGGCGTACCGGAGCGTCTCCATCACGGGGGCGGCGCCTGTTGTTTCGCCTGGGCCTCCTCGGCCTCCCGAGCGAGCTTCTCCGCGAGCACGCGGCGCACCCACGCGCGCGCCGGCGCGAACAGCTTCACCCGCGACGGGTGCAGCGTCTCGGCGACGAGGTTGCGGCGCAGGAGGCGCCACACGGGCCCGTAGCTGGACCGCGAGATGGTGTTGCCGCTCTCGCCCAGGAGCGCGCCCGTGATCGGGGGCGGTCGGCGAGCGCTGCCCCGCTCTCGACCAGTGCCGCGTGCGCGATGCGGCGGTCAGCGATGAAGATCGTCAGGCTCCACCCTGTTCGCAGGGGATATGACAGGTCCGTATCGCGCGACGAGGCGCCGGAGCAGCACCTCCACGTCGGACGAGTAGCGCCTCAGCAACAGCAGGTTGCCGATGAACGGCAGACCCGGTGGACCCGGCGGGAGCCGGGCGCCGTTCTTGCCCCTTACGGGGCCCATGCTGCTTTCCAAGCAGGACGGCGACGAGGGGCAGGAGGGAGGAGGGCGGCCAGGATTAGGAGCTGAGTCGCCATGGCCAGGTCGTGTTACTCTCCTCCGTCTCGTTGGTCTAATCTGTACTAGTCTATACCGAGTTGGAGAAGGGAAACCTCACGTCTCACAGTGCTATCGACGTCATTGCTGATGGAAATTGATTCTTTTGGGTGAACTTGTAGAGGAGACGACACTTACCGGCACATGAAGTCAATACTCTGTATCTGTACTACGAAAACAAGATAGCGTTGGAAATTGATATTTTTTGGGCATCTTTTTCTTGAACGAATAGAGGAGAGCAGCGACATGAAATCGAAATCTGCACCATAACGAGATAGCAATAGTAGCTCTGTTGACTAATTTTACACAAGATAGCAATAGCACTTTAGAGCACTCACGCGGTCAGACTCTACCATGGTTTCTATCCTCATTTATTTTTTTTCGAACCGAGGCACCTTCCCATTCCCATTATGACATAACGGAAATACAAGCATTCAGGAGAATGTATCAGAAGCTAGAAAAGATCGTTAAAGAACTAACTGACCCACTACCAGTAATCATCGAACAAGCAAAAACGACCAGACCTAGTACTCGAGGCCTATTACATCCAAGTTTAGATCAAGACAGAAACAGATGCATCACTTCATAAAGACAAAAAAGACTTTCATCAAGTTTCTTTGCTTTATTTTGATCCAACAAAGATCCATGGGTCTTTCTCCTTGGCTGACCCTAGCTTCTGGATTCCAGCTTCCTCATTCCTCAGTTCTGACTGCCGCCTGCTTCATCGTGCTTCTTGTCCTGGATAGCTGGTACTCCCTTCTTGTTCTTCTCCTGTAGTAACTTGGTTGCAATCTTCAACATTGCATCCACTCCCTCTTTGATGATATCTTTTTCAGCTTCAGAGTACAATCCTGCCCAATACTTTATTAAAGCACAAGCATGGCAAATGATAGACAGTGGAGAAGTTATGATCTTTTCATCAAAACATGCTTTATTGCGAGCTTTCCATATAGCCCAAAGCATATTGCACCCACACCCAAAGTATGAAATTTTGGACTATTATTAAGCCACTTGTCACACCACAGCCAACAGTTAGCAAATGAATTTGGAATGTCGAAGCACCTAAGCAAGTGGCAAATGTAGCCCATACTACTTTAGATGTGTTACATTCAAAGAACAAATGTTGCAAGCTCTCATCGAGAATCACGAAATAACATTTGGGAGAGCCCCGCCATTTCCTTCTTATCATAACATCCTTAGTTAGTATTGCATTATTCAGCATAAGCCATAGAAAGATCTTAATTTTGGCTGGAATGCCCCCTTTCCAAATTTTTTTATGATAAGAACCTCTATCACTTTCTGTCAATATTTCATAAACTGATTTAACAGAGAATGTCTTCCTAGGACCAAATCTCCAGATCACTTGGTCATCATCATCACTTAACTGAATACTTTCAAAGTCTAATTGTATTTGGACCCATTGGTCCCTCCACTTGTCAACCAACCATCTAGAAAAAGTAACAGTAGTGCTATCCTTTAACACCTCTGCTACAGAAATATTAGGTTTATCTGCCATTTTGAAAAGATCAGGGAAGAGATGAGCAATAGGATGCTCATATAGCCATCTATCTTTCCGAATAGAGTTTTTTCCCCATTACCAATAATCATCTTTCTACCATAGAGATATATTTTTTTTTATCTTCATAAGATCCTTCCACATTGGGGAATCTGATTGTCTTTTGCTTAGTATTAGCCAATGATTCTTTCCTCAAGTATTTATATTTTATAATGTCTTGCCAAAGACTATTTTCTTTTCCAACTTCCAGAACCATTTGCATAATAGACTTAAGTTCATTTTTCTGATATCCTTAATACCTAATCCTCCTCTCTTTTTACTTCTACAAATCTTGATCCACTTTACTAGGTGGTATTTTTTCTTCTTTGCTACCTCCTTGCCAGAAAAAAGGATCTCATATTTTGATCCAATTTAGAAGTGATTGTTTTGGGCATTAAATATGTGGACATGTGGTATATGGTAGCATTGCTCATACTTGATACAATCAATTCTCTCCTTGCAGCAATAGACATTGTGCCTCCTTTCCAATTATCAAGTTTTTTGGAACTCTTATCACATAATGGTAGCCAATCAACTACATGGAGTCTCTGGGGCTAACAGGGACTCCAGGTATCTGATTGGAAACATATCAATTTCACGTTAAAGATGTATGCATATATAGGTCCCAATTCACCTTCATCATTTAAAGAGAATACTTCACTCTTATTGAAGTTTATTTTTAGCCTGACATTAGCTCATACAAATATAGGAGCATCTTTAAATTCCTTGCACCATCAATGTCATGTTTAAGACATATAATAGTGTCATCGGCGCATGTAGAACAAGAACCCCTTTATCTATGATATGATCAATTAAACCACAAATCTTATTATTAGCCCGAGCTTTGAACATCATTCTTGATAGGCCATCGGCAACAAAATTGAATAAGATTGGGGATAAGGGATCCCCTTGTCTTACTCCCTTAAAACTCTTGATATAAGTGCCTATTTGATCATTTAGTTTAACACTAACTGTTCCCCCGGTTACAACTTTTCGAATCCAAGAACACCATTGTTCACTAAATCCTCTAGCCTTGAGGCATTCAAATAAGAAGTTCCATTTGACTTTGTCATATGCCTTCTCGAAGTCTAACTTTAGTATTATCCCAGGTTTTTTGCTTTTCTTGGTTTCATGTAAAATCTCATGAAGGATCATTATACCATTCATGATATTTCTTCCCTTCATAAAAAGCATGCGGTTTTGATGTATAAGTTTGTCAACTACATGTTCGATTCTTATGGTCGTGGTCTTAGTGACTAGCTTATACAAACAATTTAGCAAAAGGAGATAGGTCTATACTTTTGAATAATTGAAGCATCTCGCTTTTTTTAGGCAAGAAGGTAATAATACCATAATTGATTCAACTTATATCGCCTTCCCCGCATGGAAGTCATGAAAAAATTGCATGATATCATTTTTGACTATTTCCCAGCCAGGATTGATAAAACTCAATGGGAATCTTGTCGGGCCCGGCTGCCTTATTCTTTTCCATAGACATAAGGGTCTCTTTAATTTCTTTTTCGATTGAATGGTCTAGCCAAGAGTTCATTTTCAAATTCGTTACCTTGGGTAATTCATCCCAAAGGTCCTTGTCAATGTGTATATCATGTTCATCCTCTGGTCCAAATAAAACCGCAGTAATACTCGGTGGCATGTTTTAGGAGATTCTCATCACCTTCTATTGTAACTCCATCCTTTTCAAATGAAATGATGGTATTCTTCCTTTTCCTGCCATTAGCAATTTTGTGGAAGTAAGTGGTGTTATTATCACCTTTTAGCAACCACTGCTCATGGCTTCTATTAAACCAATATGATTCTTCTTGATCTAGTAGGTAATAATTTTCCTTGAGAAGCTCTATTTTAATTAGAAACTGTTTTCTGCCAAGACCACATGTTTCTTCAATTTCTTCAAGTTTCTCTAATTCTTGACTAATTTCTTTTCTCTTTTTTCTCAATTCACCTTGGGTTAAAACCCCACCCTTTGAAGTCTTTGTTTGCATAATTTTAACTTTTGTTGAATTTTATCCGGAGCAAGAGGTGCTCTGCAAGGACTTTCCCATATCCTTTTGACTTCTTGAAAAAAATCGGATTACTAAGCCGGGACAATTCAAATCAATTGAATGTGCTTCAAGGACTGGGGTATTCCAGTGGATAGAATTAAGGGGTTGTGGTGCGAAATGTCTCTAGGCAATTTTTGACTAGAGCATTTGGAAAGAGGTCTTAAATGGGGACCAAAATATTGGGCCTCGAGACATTCTCAAACTATGAGAATTTGCCGGCTGCCAAGGCCGGTAAAAACCGATCCGCTATCATCCCGTATGGAGGGGCGGCCCCCGACGAGCGATGGACCGGGCCCTTTGAGCCACGGCGTTTACATAACTACGGAGCAGCCTACGAACGCCCACGGCGGCCCAAATGGAGTCACCACGACGCACGCGAGCTTATTACGCCACGAAGGACAAGGTCAAAGACCTCATCGAGCGGCAAACCACGACGTTCCCGTCGACCGACCGAGTCAAACCATGGCTCGGGCTCGACCGCGTCTCGATTCGCCCGAGGTCGGCCTAGCTCACCAGCCGGGAAATCTCCGATTACCGTCCGAGGGAGGCCTAGCTCACCACCCGGGCGCAAAACTCCGCCCGCCCGAGGGAGACCAGCCTCCATCCTCGGGCGAGGCAGCCCCAAACCAGCCCGTCTCGGTCGCCGAGCCCCGGGCGTGGGAGGTTCCGTCGGAGGAAGGGAAACCGGCGCATTCAATGCGGTCGCGTGACGTGCAAGGCGCCCCGGGCCATCGACACGCCAAATCAAATCGACTGCCGAATCGCCTCCCCAACCGACCGATGGGACGCGATGCTGAACCGGTGACGATGTTTACGCCACCCGCATCGGAACCGAGATGACACCGTTCACTTCCCGCAACATCGTCAAAACGCCACGAGGGCGGACCCTCGGGCACTTGACACGCAAGGCAACAACCCTTTGGGACCGGCCCTCGCCATGCGGATCGTGAGGGACGCCTCACAGATCCCGGGGCCGCGCCGTGGAGCCGCACGTCCACCCCGGATCTAGACGCGTGTCTTCGCCGTGCAACGCCCAAACCAACCGCGCCCTCGGCGACGCACATGCAACAGTGCAGCCTCGGGAATTAGCCACCTAGGCAACCACCAATGTAAACATTATCTCTCTCCTTCTCCTATAAAAGGGGGAGTAATGTCTCATTAGAGGGGGTTCGAATCAATTCGATTCGGCTGGACCCCATCTTCATCTCCGCTTCACACCGGAGAAAACCACTCACCACTACCACCGTGAACCACGATCGTGGGGCTTGAGACGCTTCTCTCCCACACGACCGCCAGAACCCCCTACCGCAGCTCACCTTTGAGCGTGAGTTAACACGAAGCGTGACACACCCCCTCCGGGACGTAGGGCCCGTTGGCTCGAACCGGGATAAACCGCCGTGTCTCGTGGTCCATCTTGCGCTACGCCATCGAGGGAGGAGGCACGCAGCCTACAAATCTTTATTGCCGGCACGAGGCGCCCGCCGTTCCTCGAAATGCCGACATCTTCCCATTCTTTTGTTACCATAATTCTATCCAATTTTACTAGTGTAGGGTCTTCTTGGTTGTTGGTCCAAGTAAACCTTCCACCGATCATAATAATCTCTCTCGGACCATAAAAGTTGATTAACCCGTTAAGCGGATCGAGTGTCTATGAACTCCAAGATCTTTATTTTTTTCACTCGCAAATCTGATAATATTAAAATCACCTCCTATAATAAGAGGATTATTGTTCTTTGAACAAAATGATGATAGCTTAGAAAGAAATTCCATCTTGTGTTCTTCTTGAGGAGCACCATATACAACCAATAAATTCCAATTATTTTTATTGCTTTTTATCCCGAGAGATTCAATTGAATCATATATTCACCATAGAGACAAGACTTAACATCATATAACTCTTTTTTTCATACCCACCAGAATTCCTCCAGATTTACCCTTAGTGGGGTAGAATACGAGAGATATTCTTTATGTGGGTCAAACTTCCTTGTAATAGCGGCATTACAAGACTCAACCATAGTTTCTTGTAATCCAATAAAATGAAGATCATATTTATAGATGAGATCTTTAAGAAATGTAGCAACCCTCTTCTTTGTGAGGCTTCTACAGTTCCAAATAAGGCCTTGTATCATTATTACTTTTTAGAAGTAAGAGCTCGGTCGGGGAGGTGGCTTTACAAGGCCTTCCTCTCTTTTATTTTTTTGACAGATCATTTATCAATAAGTCTTTCTTTTTAGACTTATGAGTGGGGGATAAAATAGTTTTTTTCCTTCCCCTTTTTTTTCATTCTTGATTCAATCGGGATAAACTCCCCGCAGTCGAGGATTCATCCTGTAGCCATTCAAGCCGTAAGGGCTCTTCTGCATGCATTCCTTGTTAACATCAACAGAGGATTCATCTACTTTCTTTTGACACGCTTAGTATATAAATCCATTCTAGCCATTTCTAGATCATGTAAGAGATTAAAAGTATTACCAATATTAGATCTAATATCAATACCCATATTTGCAGCATTATTAAGCAATTCATCATTACTTAAGGCAGAAAAAGTATTATGATAGTTACCTTCCAGATTTCTCTTCTTAGATAATTTCTCCACCTTGTCCATTGTGTGCAGACTTGTACCAGCCTTCAACCTTTCACTCCTCCTTATGCCTTCACCTCGGCGTTGATTTCCTTCTGAGTGAATGTACCAGATTTCTGCACTTGATGGTGATCAAGGATGGAGTCTACATTCATGTGCTCAATGTTGGAGTCCCGAGCTACATCTTTTTTGAGAGATGCCTCAACCGGATCATCTTCCTTATCCTTGAATCCTTCCAGTTCTACACTCTCTTGAGTGTTGACAATGACATCATCGGGAATTATCACTTCAGGGAGATATAGATACAAGCTTTTTAGCTTCATCTAAATTGACATCGATCCACAATATCACTATTGTCCCGACTATTGATCTTGGTCATGGCCTTCTTTGTCATATCGGGGATAGCGGTTGAAGGTAGCATATCATTAGCATCAATTTGTGGGATAATGTCAGAAACACTCCATACATGAGTTTCATTCCCCTTTTCATTCTTGCTTGATTGACCAGCCTCAATGCCCACCACTTTATTGAGTTTAGTTGCAAAGTCATCTTGCTCCTCGGTTTCTTCATCTTCCACATCTTCATCGATTCCAACTCATCAAATTTTTCTAGAATGTAGACCTTCTCTAAGCCTTCATAAGCTTTCTGAGCATCTCTCACAAATTTGGACTGACTTCTAGATTTGAAGTCTATCTTTGGAGGTGCAGACCAGCATGTTTCCTGTTGTAGCTTGCCAGAGTAAGAGCTTGTTCCTTTGCCTGCACCTTTACTTATGCCCGCTTCTTCAAAGTGTGTTGCTTTTTAGATTGTCTCATGTTCTCAAAGCAGGCCAAGACTTCTTTGGGGGTGGTTGATCATCATTGATTCTCACTACGGCTTTTCAGATTGGTTGCTTTCATTCTCCGCCACTTCTCTCGATAAAACCAAAGTTAATGCCTTGCATGCCAAGGAAAGCATGAGCGATCTTAGGGACTTTAGTCACATCCCCTGCAGCAATTTTTAGTCTAACATAATCATATCTAAACCTGGATTTCTCATCATATTCCACCACTTTCCCAACCAGTCCCCCAACTTGAGTTAATATCATAAGAGATCTCTCGACTGCGGGTATTTTGCTTACTCGAACCATGCTGTTTGGAGCCTCTCGAACATTATTGATGGGAACCCATGGTTCTATATTGAGTCGAGCATCATTTCTCATTGTCAAATTCCTCAAATTGCACCATTGTGAGGCCATTTTGGTTGTAGGGAACCTCGGAAGGAACTTATCATCATCAACTTGTCCGGCTTTTCCGGACCCAAGAGTCAATACCAATCGATTAAGAAACTCTAGTTCAACTGCCTAGCAAAGGATCGACCGACCTAATAACCGAAATCACAAGTGGTGCTAGCTTTTTCCTTAGCCACACTAGGATCAATATCTTCTGGAATGTAGAAAAAACTTTGACCCTCTACTTGTGTTGCCTGTGAGCTCGGGACCAACATTCCAGGCAAGAACTCTATTGCATTGGATAGTAGGGTGATGAGCAAAGCAAATGGCACACTTAGCTCTACGACAATCCTTAGTCACATGATTTGTAAGCCCACAGATCTCACAAGGATTAACTGACTTGGACTGACCCTCAGCAGATTGTTTCAAGGAATTACCTGCTTCATCGGAATTGTCTTCCTTCCTACGACCCCCATCCGGTCTTTGGATCGGATGGCTTAGCACCCCATGATCAAGCATCGCTTTCAAAGACCTTGTTTTCCTTCCCACTTGAGCTCTTGTTCTGTCTGCTTCACCTCTTCTTCTCCTTCTTGTTCTGGAACTTGTTCCTCTTCTTCCTTACGCTTCCAGGTGTTGGTCCTTGACTGATTCCATCCACGGCCTCTATCCCCCCTTCCTCTTCCACCACCTCCACCACGGTTTTGCCCAGGACCGTCACGGTTCTGATTGTAACCGCGACGGTCACCGCCTCCACCGTAACCCGTGCCCCCCACCATACCCCGAACCTCCTCTATTCGGGAGGACTGTTGGTCTTTGGTTGAAATCGACGGCCCTACGAAGGATTTGTGTGATCCTTCCCAGAAGTGCCCTACAAATCTTGCTAGGTTTTCCTTTCGGAGGGGAGTTGTTGGTGGATCTGGAGAGGGAGATGAGATTGGTATGGCTGTCGATGGTAAATCGATTGGGAAATCCCCACACTGCCCTTTGGGTGTCGATTGGAATCCTGGTACCAGTTCTGCCGGTTTTGCCCCCAAGATCCCAGCCACTATCCCGACCTTAGGTGGAGCTCGAACCATCTTTCATACCGATAATGCCCTTTACGGACAACTATTTAATTTTCCCTCCCTTCTTCCTCCTCCGCTTCGGATAGGCTCATGGCTCTTCCAGTTGAATTGATTGGTATCGATTTGAGTTTCATCTCATTCTTAGATACAAGATCAAACGGAAGTCATCTTTCCCGACTTGGTATTTGAAATATCGATCGTTCGTATCAAATGGAGGTCCATATTTCCGGATCCTCTTCTTACATTGCGGTTGTTTTTTCATTGGTGGGAATTCACGATTGAATCGTTCGAGATTCTTGGATCGGAGGTGAACCGAGGAATACTAGCCTCGATTCGATCGATAGGTGATGATTCTCGCCGTGATTCCTCCGAATTACTCGTCGGTTTGGAATCAAAGCAAACAAATCTCGCCATTTTTTCCCTTCCCCCGATTCCCACGTCCAACATCCTCCGCCCTAACATGCGCAAGCGTTTCTATCGTTTAGAAACGAAGGATGGGAGGATGGAGAAGAGACTGTGATGATGGGAGTATGGGGGATGCTTGCCGTGTAGGAGCATCGGGCGGTGGCCGCCGCGGAGATGGCGGTGGTGGAGGTGGGGCGGTCGGTGCGTGGGCGGTCGGCCGTAGGGCGGTCGGAGCGAAACAGAGGCCATTCCTTCATGTTCCCCGTGCTTGACCGCACGGGATAGTTTATCGCGTCTAATCCCACCGACATCTCTATCCTCATTTATTACCCCTCTATTTATTGCTTTTTTGCTGATGTGGCGTTGTATTTATTGAAGAGAGAGGGAAAGACACAAGAAACCAAGTCTAACTAAAAAACCGTGTCTTCATGTAAACCAAGACAATTTATGAGAGTGTCAAGTGGGCCATGTGACATCATGATAAAAAATTGCATTGTGGGAGATGGTTTCTTGACACAATGTCCAAGACTATAGAAACCATGATAGTTTCTAGCATTGTGAGTGCCCTTATGGTGTGAACAATAAACAGTCCAAGTTTCCAAAAAAAAAAAAATAGCACTCTGATTGCGTACAACACGGATCAGATCGTCGTGTACCAGTACCAACCGGAGAATCTTTCACATGAATAATTTACTGGTAATATTTTGGGCAGAGAAGAAAGGGACATTTGACAGAGCTGACTCTAGCCGTTGTCAACTGGTATAGAGCATGCTAATCACATTTCCCAGCAATCACAAGTGCAAGGGTCTACTAAAAGGCAGTTCGATTTCAGCAAAAACAGTGTGCATTCCTCCCTTGTTGCAAATAGTGGCTACAATGAAAAAGGAAAGACAGCGATGATCACTCACTCGATACTTCAGATTAAATAGTGTAATGGAAATGATTCTCCAATCACATTAATTTTCCCCCAGCCAGGGCATCTTATGGAGAAGTTGTCTTCAGGTGGAGCCGTGGAGGGCACTAGCAACTATTGAAGATCATACAGAGCAATCATCCTGAGGAAGACTCGAAGAGCATGATCGGGAGGTGGGATTTTTGTACCAGTTTCTCTCGCTCATGATTTTCGTACGATGTGAGCAGCTCAGTGAGCTTCGGCGACAGGTGGGCTCCTCTTGAGAGTCATCTCCTCTGCTACCAAAGCAAGGCCTCTCAGAATTGGAATTCACACAACCAAATACAAGGAAATCCTTACACTAGACCGATGGTAGGAAATCATACGTATCTTATCTGGGTTGGGCCCGTATGGTAGAACCTCAACCGATGGTTCGCCTAATGGCTGGCCAGCCCAGCCCGGCAAACGCTGGGCTAGGTAGCGTTGGAGAGGTCTGTAGACCGAACCAACAGGCCATGCAATAATGTTGGGCTCGGTCTCCGTCGATGGTCACAACCGGCCCAGCCAAGTACACGGTGGCTCGTTTTTTCTTTCTTTGTCTGTTTGACAGCACAAGCTCGTGCATGGCACGTGAAGCCTGCGCAAGTGCGCTGTGCGCAGCAAGCGCATCGAGGAGCCTGGCATGCAGGTTGACCGCCGGCACGACCGAGGAGTGCTTGGAGTAGGAGTACTGTACACTGGATTGGGACGCTTGGAGTTTTGTGCTTGTGCAGGGTGTGCAGCGTTTCCGGCTCCCGATGCAGCCAGGGTACGCTCTGGTCAATGATTGCGCAACCGGACCCGTTGCTGGACCGCGACACGTGCCCTGGCCACCTTGCGTCATCCTCATCATCCACAACGAAGGAACGAAGCACAGGCGTGGAGTTACGTGCCTGTAAAGACTGTCAGCAGGATAAACAAGAGGGAGGCACGTTGTAAAGCTCACTGTACTGGCCTCACACTGTGCCGGACCATTTTCTTTTTGGCCTAGGGAAACATGTGCAGGACGTCGGCAATGCATAGCCCCGCCCTGTACGGCGACACACTGATTGGCTGGATTAAGATTAAGGACCAACGCGCCCGCGCGATTGGCCCATATTGGTAGTAATGACATCATGCCCATGCCCTGCTGCCACTCAAAAAGAGACCGTCGTCATGCATGCATGCACCAATCGATCTACGAGTAGCCAATAGGCATCTACTGTGCTGACAGTTGTTGAACCCTATCCAATATCCAGTCGACACACCAAGACGAACCTGAGAGAAAGCAATCCAAAAACCCAACCAGATCGGAGCAGATGCCAAAGCGACCGAGGTAAAGGTGGCGCCAAAGCGACGCAAAGGCGCGCGCCCTTTTCTTTTTGGAGCTCTCGTCTCGTGCAGCCTTCACGCCGTCGCAAATTAAACCAACCCATGGCCACGACGTTGTAGCTAGGCTGCTCGTCGATCGCAAACCAACCCGGACAGGCGTCGCTGTAAAGCGCGGCGCGCGGGCCGGGCACATGGACGAACGGAGCGAGCCGCGGCGGCCGATCGAGGCAGGCATCGTTGGCGGCCATGATGAATGGATCGATGGATGCGAGGACGTACGGGACCCCTTGCATTTGCTGGTGCATGCAGATGCACTTAAATTCCTCCTTTTGTTTGGACACGCGTACGTACGTATTGTTTCCTGTGTGTGCTCGTAGTCGTATTTCTGACGGACGTTTGGTGCTTGGACACCTTTCGTACACCCATGACACTCTTTGTCTTGTTGCTCGAGAAGAGACTAGCTGCTGCGGCGGTACAGTACAGGCAACAAACTCTTGAAAGCGCCACACGAATCGATCGATCGGCAGGGCTGTTGGATTTATGATGATGTATACGTACAGTACAAACAGTAGCCCCCTACAGACCAGTACTACAGTACGTGTATGATATGTTGCCCATATTTGTATACTCGGGCGGCCTTTCTCTCGCGCGCGCATTATAGGGAGTTGCTAGTATACGTGCCAATAATCATCGCTAGCTGCAACTGCTTTGTACGTACATTTTCGCCTACTCCGGCGCCGTTACGTTGCTGGCCGGACTGGATCGATGCATTATGGATGGATGGATGGATAACAGGATAATTGGTTGCTAATTGGTGGCACGCCGGGCGTTTCCAAGATCCAGCTAAGTAGTGTCCGTGGAGTGACGTGACATGCTAGCAGGAGGTCTACGTAGATAGGAGCGAATGCGGCGCACGTGACACGGCGGCTTGAGTGCGTGGCACATGCATGCGGGCCCGGCCGCCTCGGCTGGAGCCGTCTGCAGCTGGTGGTGGATCCGGAGAGGGCACGGCACGGGCGCCAAAATTCGAATTCCGGAGAGGTCACGGCACGCCGGCACGGGCACGTCAGGCGACATGGAGCGCTCCGTCTCGGGGAAGATGAGATGGAGATCCAAAATCCCAGCTGACGGGAGCATCGGAGTGGCCAGGCTGGCGGTCCAACCTGCGGCTGGTTGCGGCCCACATGCCAGCCATGGTGCTGCGTGACGCCACCCGTGGAGTCAGAGCAGAGATCCAGCAACAGCAGCATTGGCAGAGGGAGGACCGGAGTGCAGAATCCAATCTCGGGCCTGCCCAACTGCTACCTGCTCGTTGCTAAACAATCCAATTGGACACCTCGTTTAGGTCGCAAAATTTGACACCTTCATTCATCCGATCGCGTTCACTGAATCTTTTTCTTTCTGGCCGCTCACTAATCTAGCTACTACCTCCTTTCCAAAACTCTTGCAAGTGTGAGAAACGCGCCATCAACTTTTGGTAGATTTTTTTAAAATACGCCAAGCAACATTTATATCTCTAAATAAATTTGTTAAAAAACTGAGACTTAAAGATCTCTCCGATGATACTAATTACTTAAGTATAAATATTTATATATTTTAATATATAATTACCGGTACATTATTATCGGGAAGGGGAATTGCAAAAGAGTTTTGGAACAGTAGGAAGTACATTATCACTAGCTAGTGATGCATTTATATGAGTTACAGTAGTACTAAATCTGTTCCGGATTATAGTTTGTTTGACTTTTCAAACATAAGTTTGACCACCTGGCCTTATTCAAAAAATTTGTTCAAAATATCATAACTTTTGTTGTGGCATGCTTTATTAACTAAAGGTCCTTAAGAATTACTTAAATTTGACTATGTTTATATAAATTTTTTAAATAAAGACGAGTGGTCAAGTTGAAAAAAGTCGAATTATAATTTAGAACGGAGGAGCAGTACATATTACTCCTACAGTACATTATCAAGGCTATTCAAGGCATGCAGTCAGTGCCTGCCAGACTGACACGACGACACTGTTCCACCAACTTACAGTACCCTGCGGCTCGCTGCACGCCGCGAACAGGACGATTGCAAGCAAAGTAACGAGGCGTCGAGGTGGCACGCCGCCAACAGTGCCTTCATCTTGGCCAGCAGCAAGACAGAGAGAAGATGACGAGACGCATGCATTCAGCGTTCGCGTCAGTATCAGGTTCATCAAGCATGTGGCATGCATGAAACGATCAACCCTTACCCTGTGGGCCTGTGGCACCCAGCGTGGTCGTGGCCTACTCGCATTCATAAGCCGTTTTCCATGGATGGTCGTCATGACTCGTTTCTGCCTCCGGTCCATCGGCCGTCACACATGCACCCCCACCCCCACATGGCATGCACCCCGGGCAACGGCAACAAGTGAACAAACACCGCTTGCATGCTCCACTGGTCATCGTGGTTGATGATCCATGCAGCATGATCAAACAGTGTAGTGACCGCAGAATGTTTCTGCTGATGCTGGATATATAGACGATCGATCATGCATCATTGGGAGATGGAGGACCACGCCATTGCTTATGCTTCGTCATTCTGAATAATCGATCATGACACCTAGCAGTATAGCACCGTGCAGTACGCGCCGCGCCATGCTCGGATAAGGCTGCATGCGCTAAGGTGATCGATGGATCGATCGAAGTGAGGGAGGTCCAGACTCCGATCCAGAACGTCATATGATGAGCTACACTACACGACGACGCATAGAGATCGGCTATCATCGATCGCTTGGGCGCCGTGTGTGTGTGTGTGTGCCCGTGAAGGATATCGATATGCGTCTGCGCCTTTCCTTGTGCTTACAGAAATGGATAGTACACGCATTCTAGGAGCTACTAGTGTACTATATGCATGGGACTCCATTCAGTGATACGTACACACCCATACGTAGGATGCATTATTATGGAGCACGTTAGCTAGGCCTGTGACGATGTCTGCAGCTAGCTTCCAGCAATCATGCAAGCATCGCCTAAGCTATAGCCTATAGCTAGCTAGCCAGCTCTGGGAAAATCAGAACAAGAAAAAAAATGCATGGATGCAGCTGTGCCTAGCTATCTTATTGGCTGACCGGTATCTAGTATCAAATGCCAGCTCGACTTGATAGAGAATTCAACCTACAGTTAGTAGTTAGTGGCAGCAGTAGTACTACTCCACCATTA
This sequence comes from Hyparrhenia diplandra, assembly GCA_015847255.1. NCBI lineage: Eukaryota > Viridiplantae > Streptophyta > Magnoliopsida > Poales > Poaceae > Hyparrhenia > Hyparrhenia diplandra. Next base: position 106,493 of record JADLZK010008947.1, read on the forward strand.
CCATATTATCGTTTAGCAAAATGAATGATTAATAACCAGCAGCGTGCATCGTCGTCATTGTTCTAATTTAACAACTAGTGGTCCTTCAGAGGTCGCGCGCTTGATACGGGATAATGTTTAAGGCCAATGCAATCTTTGAGAATGGCTGTCAATTCTTATGCATATATGCAAAAGATAGTTTAACTATTGCCAACTTTCACATATTCTAGTGTGGTAAACTGGAATGTTCATGCATTCTAGTACTGGTACCAGTACTATAAATTCCGGTCCTATGCGTTTGTTGGGTTGACCTAAAGATCAAGTGACCAATGGATGCAGCAGATGGAGGATAATGTTGATGCTATAGCTATTAGCTAGGTCCTCTCATGTCCCCCCATATGCCTGTCCGATCCACAACAAAACCATGCATCCACCAACTGTTTCACGCATGCCCAACCACAGCGTTGCCCCCGCATGCCAAGTGTTCCGCATGTGCCCTGCTCCCTCTGGCCCTCTGGCATTTCTTCCATTATCCACGCACATATCGCTGTGCCTTGCTCTTGCATGTTAGGCCAAGCAAGATAATGCATGGCGGCCGGATGATAGATGGATGTGATGAATTATAACTAAGTTTGTTGATCAGCTCAAAGGATCGGAGTTCCTTTATGGTTAGCTCCTACTCCTTTATATTTTGCCACCAAGAAAGCCTTTATATTTATTTATTTTCCGGTATGTACTACTTGTTGATATAATGGCAAAATTTGTATACATGAACAGAAAAATATCGCTCGATACGATTTTACCATCATGCTATGATATTATAATGTACGGTGTCCAAGAGTCAAAAACACAGTTTTGCAATGTACATCAGGGCATCAGGCACAATAGAAGAGTGGTAAGGCCGGGCTTGTTTGTTTATATATTTTTTTCTCTGCCAACTATTACTAGTTGAAACAAACATAAAGTAGCTAAGTTGGATTTTTGATTTTTGAAAAGCTAGCTTCCGAGGAAATGAAAAGCACACTACGACAAGGAGTTTTTCTGACTTTTGGTGTGCTGAGAAGCTCAATTGTTAGAAAGCCAAATAGCAAAAAGCTAACAGCCAGAAGCCAAAAGCCTAAAAGCTGCAGCTTAATAAACAAGTATATTCTGAATGTCTTTGAGATCGACCACCACACCTTTTTTTATTGTCCCGCAGGCAAATTTCAGATATAATACTTCACACGAGACTTGTTTGCTTTGCAAGTATATTAGGAGTAGTTAGTTATGAGGCTCTGGCCTTTTCCTTGTGCTATTGTTGATGATGATGTAATGGTAGTTAAGTAGTTAACCTCTCTGCGGATGTCAACCTCCAATAAGGGCATGTGCTAGTATATATGTTCTCGTTGGATGAATGACGCAAGCTATTTGGTAGATGTGACACTGCAGAGTGGTTGATAAGCTCGTTGATTAACTAACAAATTGTTAGTTCTTTACAAGTGCATGCAAAAAGGCCTCATCGATCCCTTTTCTTGTATGCCTGCAATCCGTGAACCGGTAGTACAATCTGGTTAGGCCGATGCTTGGTTGGTGTTCCTGTAGGGCTGTAGCTGCTGCATGCTTTTTTCTCCATGAACAACCTGTACTACTCTGTATCTGATATCGGCATGTTTGTTTTTTGCATGTTCGTTCGTTCAGTGGTGATAGTTCCATCATCTCTTATTGGTAAGGTGTGTACTCCAGCAGCTATAGCCATGGATATCACAAGGACAGTTAACAGCTCAGAGATCTGATTCTGCAGGTAGCTAGTACTCTTACAGATGAGGGGTTTCACTAACTTTACATTACAAAAGGCAGATATATCTTTTGGCAACGTCAATAACAGCATTGCAATTAAAGAGACTAGCTAGCTGGTTTCTGATTTTGTACTAACTAATAGCGATTAGTAATAATAACACTTGCAACAACAGCACGACCAACAGCATTGCAATTAAATAGACTAGCTAGCTGGTTGAGTTCTATCCATTCCAATGCATGTGACCTGCTCCTCATTAGGGTATCAGAAATCTGGAGGGATTCGTAAGCAACTTGCAAAGTAACATTCTCTTCGTTCTAAAGAAAAGCTAGTTCTTGCATTGCTATCCACATTTAATAATTCTGATCCCATGCACTGACGACCCCCAGTTGCTTCGGAATGATTTTCTTCTAAAAAAAATAACTTCGTTGTAGAATCATGCGAAACTGATACCGTTAATCGCTAAGAACAATTAATCACGTCGTCGCCCACGCATTGCTGGAGCATGTGGTTTTCTTTCTTTCTGTGTGTGTGATGCACCATAGTCCATATATTACATTGAGATTTGCTCATAACCACGCAATCTTCCTAGAAAAATTTCATTGGAGTGTGCAAAAATAAAAATAAGAAAAAATCGGGCAGATTATCATTTCTCCCTTTTATCATGCAGGGCACAACCCAACCTAGATGATGGCATGTGACGCTGCTACCTTCCTTAGAAAACCATCATGCAGATATAATGGCATTAGAATAGGAGCGTAATCGCACTGCTGGACGAGCTCCGTTCGCTCGTGGCTGCAAATTATTGCTGCCAAGATGGAACAAGTGAGCGTTGGTTTCTTGGCGTGGCGCACGCATATCAGCATATGATCCAGCCAACATTCCAGCCAGGCGACTCAAGTCTTTTTTCTTTTATCTGTTTTTTTTTTCTATTTTTTTGCCAAACTGGAGAAATTATCAGAGCAAAATTTAGTTGCTATGGTATCCGGCCGTATGATGATCTACTGTGTGTCCAACTGTCTCAACTGCTCCCCTGCATAATTCACACACGCACCTGCAGAATTATTCAGAGCTCGCCTGACCCTGATCTTCGACGAGGCCTCTATCTGAACTGAAAAGCTCACCGGACTGCCGGATCCATCGAACTTGTTAATTATATATACAGGGCCTCGGACCACGACAATTAACCTGTGCCACCGTTATCTTTCGGTGCCATGCCAGAGTTTTTTTAAACAAGAACTTTTTTGGGGGGGGCGGCGCAGTCTTTCTGCGATCTCAGAAATTATGAGGCCAGATCAGAGGCTTTTACAGTGCCCCGTAGTACTGCACAACAGTATTATAGTAAATCAAATATACTCGCCCTGTCAATTTATCTGATATGGTCATTATTACAATTCTACAAAGTTTACCGTCTTTATTAATTGCTCTTTAGCTGGAAACCACAAAATTATCTTGGCTGATTGCAACGGTTAGATGTGAAGACCTGACGAGCACATGCCGCATCCATGGAATCTCAAAGGTCTAGAAAGGAAAGGATGCCTCCAATCAGCCGATCGAGCACAGAGCCACCGATGCAGTGCCTGCTGCGTTTTGTATTTTTGTATTGTATTCAAAATGGATGTTCCTTAATTTTTTACTAGCTGCGTTCTTCAATTGTCTTCAGCGAGCAATCGTCATATGGAATTAGTATCGGACGCGCTGTAAAAGCATTGTGGTATATATAGGCCAACGAGCCAACTAGGGAATATGCCGTGTGAAAGGATCAGACACGAGCCTCTCGCTAAGCGTGATGTCACACGCATGCCGGCCTATAAGATCAGATCTGGACATATATTCTATGAAGTACTGTACCATGTAAGATATGGTCCGGCTGATCGACATGGAGCGTCCTTCGCTTTGATGTGGCTCAAGACAATGTGTATTAAGGTTTAGTCTCAAAAGAAAAAAAAAACAATGTATTAAGGGAGTTAGCATGAGTTGCACAAAGCATATCTTAAGTAAAGTTTTTTTGAAGAATCCCTCTTAACTAAACGTTGTAACTTAACCTCGCATTATACATTGATATGAATCTATTGGCACTTTAGAGCATGGTCAATAATAGAGCAAGTTTTGGCTACAAGCCAAATAATAAGAGCCAAGTAAGAAGATTTGTGTACTGTTGGTTTGCTCTTGCTCACTCTACTTCTTTTTTTTTTTTTGCGAAACTCTCACTCTACTTCTCTGTTGTCAAAGGATCTCTATATATAGCTAACTCGAGCAAGCCAGCCAGAACCGTTCTCTACTATTGGCAAGGCTAGCCTTGACGAGCCAAGCGAGGTGACAAATCCAAACACGCCAATTGTTTTAAAACATGGTTGATGTATTGCTTGAGCCATGGCCATGACCAAAGTTAGTGTTGAATGCATGACCATACCTAGAGAACTAAATCATTCGGTGAGCTTCGTATAATGGAATGGCGCTATGCATCTTGTCTAAGCTCTAGACTTCTCTAGTAATTATATTTATCCCCTTTTTGGCAAGGGGTGGCTTGGGCTTTGAAAGCTGCTCAAATGGGGATTATGTGAAAAGTAGTAAATGGTAGAAAGGTAAGATTCTGGAGGACCATTGGATGGGTAACTCCTGTTTGGCAACACAATATTGGCCTTTATATATTATCTGTGAACAACATGGCAAGTCTATCAGCCAGGTTTGGGATGGGGAAAATCTCATGCTCTCTTTTAGTAAAACTATATCCGAAGCTTTAATGAATATCTGGTATGAGTTAGTTAATATAGCTGAGGAGATTGATCTCACCGAGGATAATGACCAGATTATTTGGAGTTGTAGTTCTAATGGAAAGTACTTTGTACAATCTTTATATGCTGTTATAAATCACCATGGGGTTAAACCTGTACATGTTCAAGCTGTTTGGAAAGTGAGAATCCCCTAGAGTTTAGATTTTTTTTTTTTTTTTGAAACGTTAGAGTTCATATTTTCTCTGCCTCTTATCTAAAAGCAGATTGCTTACTACGGACAATCTAGCTAAGAGAAGACATGTTGAAGATAAGTCTTGTGTTTTTTGTGCTGAGACAAATCATTTCTTATCTGTTTTTTTAGTGTTATGTGGTAAGGACCTTGTGGTCCCATTTTGCTGAATGCTTGGGTCTAACTGAAGTCTGATCATATGAAAACATGGTGGTCTTATGGATAAACAATAAGAAATATTTACTTACCAATTCCTTATTTGCGGCCTCTTTAAGGTGTGTTTGGAAACTTCGTGACGAAATTATCTTTTAGGGAAGCACATGGTTGGGTAGGAAGGTTCTTGCTGTGGATAGCCAAGACATTAAGACGGTGGAAGCCTTTGTTCGTTGGTTCGATCAGCTTGGGCGATACAGACACCTGGAATAGGTTGGCGTCTGTTAGAGTCACCAACACAGGAGTCTCAGCCTTTGGTGGACTTCACCGCTACAATTGTATGAGCTCTAATATGTTGTTGTATGATTACGTTGATGTGTGTCCCGAGACCGTTATTATTCTCGTGTGGTGGGCGCACCTGTACACTTATGTTGTGAACGTTTGAACACGCTTTATGTTCAATAAAGTTGGGGAAACCTCTTTATCTAAAAAAAACTACTTTTTTTTTACTTCAATCGACCTCAATATATGACAGTGTGTTCCTGTAAGCCCTTTTTTTAAAAAATAATAAAGATCTTTTTACTGTGTGGACCTCCCCACAGTCTTTTTGACAAAAAAAAAAAAAAAAAAAAAAAAAAATGACAGTGTGACACCTCAATATCCGAGGGGCTATTAAGAGGAACGTGTGTCCTGGTAAATATGATTATGAAAAAAAATGCACGACGCAAGCAAGATAAATTAATTAACTGACCTCCTGCAAACAAAGCAACTAACTTACTAACCCAGTTTTTCACAAATGTCGTCATAACCCCGTAACCCATCAGGCGGATGCCCGTCTCGTCGTCGGCTTCCATCTAGAAACACGAAAAGATGGCAGGCCAATGTCCCCGGCGTTCCGGGTGCGCCATCGCCGACGGAGACACGCCACCGGCCAGTACGGCACGGTGCACGCGCCGTGCCGCTCTCCTCCGTCCGTCCGTCCGCACGTGACCGCTTTCCGGCGACGCATATGCCTGTGCCGCGCCGGCACGACCACGGCTCTCGTTGTAACGTGAGGCTCCTGGCCGTCACGGTGTTTGTTTGGGATTACGGGTTGTCCTCAGCACGTCGACGTCCAGTTCCGAGCTCGTCTTTGTCGCGTTGGCCTGCTAGCGAGGCCGGCCGGCCTGTGACAGTCCGCGCCAATAATAAATGCGTGCCAGTTCAGAGAAAAAAACGGTGCGTGAGCCTAGTTTGGGAGCACATGTGTCCCTTTCAACGGTTTTGTTAGAGTCAAGCTCTGCGCTGGCTGCTTCGTCGTGCCTCGCTAAACACCATATATATTCACTTTGTTTAATAATTTATCTTGTATTAGCAGGGCTTAATTTTTCCTCTATTTCATTTTATACTTGGTCGCTTTCTGAAGTATGGACGATATTCTGCCGTTGTACAAATTAGAAGAAATTGTCTGGCGACATGTTGGTTCTTACTTGCATTTTTTTTTGTTTTACACCGCTTTAATAAGGAAAAAAGGGGAGAGAGAAAAAATATAAGTTCTTGACCAAGAATATACGGACTAGTATTTTCTTATGTCAACTGGTACTGGTAGCAGGGTATGGGTTGGTATTATACTCGGTCAGAGAGCAGCATGGGTTTGAGTTGTCGCCAAAGAGAGGAGAGGCGATCGAATATGTGCGTTCAGAACTAGGGTTTGAACGCTTTGATGCAAACACCCAATTATTAGCCCGGCACGAGCTCTGACAGCGGAATAAAGCCGTAGTAGTAGAGTATCAACAACGCCCATTTATTTTTAAAACAAGGACTGTGCCGTTCTGCCAAGGGCACAACATTTTCGACAAGCAATTTCTTTTGTTTTTCCATGCACACAATTTTCAGAAACCAAGCCGTTCTTAACATACCCAATCCAATACAAATCGAAATCTAGCCAAATTATATATAGGTACAATCAACGCGGCAGGGAAGAAACACACTCGATGTACTTTACAAAAACAAACGAAAGAAACTACTAATAAGAATCAACAAAATCTTGCAAATCGTGTGCTACACGATCCATTTTTGTGGGCTTTTGATCCCAAGCAGATGCCACTTTGGCATACTATATGATGGATGGATGGAAATCCCCCATCATCAGCACACAAATTACCTAAGCCCTGCCTTTTTTTATCTCCTCCATCCAAATTCTTTCCCCTAAATCAACGCTTTTTCACGACGCTTTTCTCCTCCTTTTTCTTGGATTCGTCTTTTTGATATGCTCGCCCACTAATAACACTTTGTTCTCCTAGTAACCAATGGCCGTGCGCCACGTGTGCGGCGCACGCACGTCAGCACAACTGGGCAGGCTAGATCTGAGGGAGCGCGCCTCGGAGGACGCGACGACTTTGGCCCTTGGGCCGCCCTTGGTGACTAGTCACACCTTCCCGTGGCCGTCCGATCTCCTCCCCCACGGCGGAGATGGAGATGGACCCCTGCGCGCTCTGCTCCAGGGTGCGCACCACGTCGGCCATGGACGGCCGGAGGCTGGGGTTCTCGCCGACGCAGGCCGCGGCGAGCGCCGCCACCGCGTTGGCCTCGGCGGCGTCGTAGGCGGTGCCGAGCCTCTCGTCGACCAGACCGCGCGCGTCGCCGCCGGCCCTGAGCCGCGGCGCGAGGACGGCGGTGAGGAGCCGGCCTTCCTCCGGGCAGAAGGCCTCCATCCCCGTGAGGAGCTCCAGGAGCAGGACCCCGAAGCTGTACACGTCGCTCTTCTTGGTGACGACGCCCGAGCGGATGTAGTGCGGGTCCACGTAGCCGGGGAGCCCAGCATGGTGTGCGCCGACGACCGCGGGCGGACGGCCGCCGAGAACCCCATCCGCGCCGACCCGAAGTCGCAGAGCTTGGCGGACATGGACGCGTCCAGGAGCACGTTGGACGCCTTCACGTCGCCGTGCACCACCTGCGGCTCGCACCGGTCGTGGAGGTACTCGAGCGCGCGCGCCACCTGCAGCGCCACCGACACACGCCGCGCCCACGGCATCGTCCCCGACGCCTTGCCACCGCCGTGGAGCCGCTCGTGCAGGTTCCCGTTCGCCGCGAACTCCAGCACCAGAACGCCTTCCTCTGCGAATCGAAAGAAAAGCCAGAACCTTTCGTCATCAGCACCACAAGCCGCACTAGCCGGTCGGCCGCGGACGCCGGAGCAGAGAGGAGATCACACACACACCTTGCTGTTGCTGGTCGCAGAAGGCGAGGAGGCGGACGATGTGCGGGTGCCGGACGCGCTGGAGCGCGTCGAGCTCCTGACGGAACACGCGGTGGAGGCGCTCGCTGCTGCGGTGGACCTTGACTGCGGCGAGCGCGCCGAGAGGCGGGCGAGGTACACGGTGCTGAACCCGCCCTCGCCGACCACGGCCGAGGTGAACCCGCCGGTCATGGCCTCCACCTGCGCCCACGACAGGCCCGCGGCGCGGCCTCGACCCCTTCTCAGCGACGAACGCCCCGAAATCCCCATCGTCGTCGCCTTCCCGTTCCCGGTCGCCGGCCGCCGCATTGGCGCCGCACCCGCAGCAGAAGAACCTGTACCTCTGCACGCCCATCTTGTCTTGTCCAAGCAAGTTTCTTGCACAACACCAGAGATGAGAGGGGAGGAGAGGTGACAGGAGAGGAGGAGGACTTGTGAGGCACAACACCGAGGCTTGTGGGTGAAGATGAAGAAGGGAGGGAGATGGTGCCTCCTCTGCCCTCGGCTCGGCTCTCTCTGCCTCTCTGTATTTCTCTCTGTGTACTTGGGGGAAGAAGCGAAGAAGGCTTATATATATACAGGTGGGCTTGGGGAATTTCAGATTTGGTGGGGGGTTTGAACTGTGAAAGTGTGAAGGACGTGAGCTGTGGTGGTGATGAGGTAAGCAAGGGAGAAAATTATGCGGCAGTGGCAGGCATGATGGGGGTGCCTGACATGTGGAGCCCACCTTACTCACAAGTCTCCAATAGTAGGAGTACGTACGTACAATTGTGCCTCACCAAATATGCTTCTGGCTGGGGCTCAGCTAACGAACCGTTGGTTCGTTATAATTTATAATTCATAGTATAATGGGATCTAGTCCTCCATTATCCGTGGAGTTCCATGGATTACAGCGAAATTATGCTCTTGTTTAGACGTATAATTGGACCAGTACACCAATATATGAGTACTAGTACACACACCGATATTTATGGATGATGAATCATGTCAGTGATGATCAGTGAGTCTGTCCAGTAGGTGTGGAGCTTGCGCCGGATTAGGTTGCAGCTGAAGCTTAACGGCACACATCGATCATATATGCGTGTACACAGTGTAGATGTGGTTCCTTCACAGTGCAGGATGTCTCGCACCCACCACTGATCGGTGACGGTCGATGGATAGATGCAGCACGGCACTGGGCTAGCCGGGGCAGGTTCATTCTTGAGATGATGGCACGACGTACAGTAATGTACGTTCAGGGCTAGTAAAAAGCGGCATGTCAGTCAGTTTGCCGCTGCCGAGCTCCGATCAGCAGCTCAAATCAGATAAAAAGGTCGGTCGGCCCTGATGACCTCTCACTCACCGCAGTGAAAAATCACTCCAGTCAAGGATCGATTTAACCTACCAACCAGCATTACTTACTTATTACTGTTACTAGTAGTAAGCTAGTTACGGCAACTTGACACAAGCGCGTCGTGTCGCCGTGTCGGAGACGCGCGGGACGAGGCTTTGGTTTGGTTGGGGTTGGGGATGGGTTTGGTGTGGTGGCGCCGTGGTCCGGGCCGGTTGCAGGAGGAGGAAGCGGACGCATTATGGTCAAGGAGGGGAGGCCAGGCCGACGGCGACGGGCGGCGGACGGCAGGGAGCTGTGCTGCACACTGTGGCCTGTGGGCGCATCTGAGGAGAGTAGAGTCGTCGTACGTGATAAATGCGTCTTGTTTGGTTCGCTTGTGATGATGCAGATGCAATCTTGATTCCCCGAACGAATTCCGCGTGTTGGGGAGTTACGAGTATATTGCAGCGTTCTGCGTTTCGTTCATGCATACGGTTGGGAGCGCTGGTGTTCAGTCAAGCAGAATCCTTATTAATTCCCTTTCCCTACACAGAAATGGGAAAGCAAATCCTCGCAGTTTGGAATACGGGAATGCTGGTTCCATGCACGGGAGTTTCAGCTAGACATACTTCACGCGAAAACTCAAAAGACTTGTACGTTTTGTAGACGGGTTTCTTGAGGACGTACGTGGTCGCTTTTGAGCTGTGTGATAGAGTGACTGATCGATCGGATGAGCATGAGCTTTGTTTGATCTGAGGGACGGATCGACCAAAAGGTTAAAAGCAGCATAGCAAGCGAACTTTACACGCGTACGGGCATCCACGAGACGAGCACACAAAGAGGAGTGAGGAGGCGAGCGCATCGGATTCCTGAACCTTCACAAGAACTCCGGCGCCCTGCTCGCGTTCACTGAACTCAACAAGCCCGCATGGGCGCGCGGGCGTACGAGAGCGTTTTTAAAGGTGCCATGCCATGCCAGCCAGGATTTATTGCGTTGCGTCAAGCCACTCCCGACTCGCCGGCCGGGGCCGCCGGCTTTTTATGGGTCGAACGATGCTACGTTCTCTCTTCTCCCTTGCCATGGACTCTCTGATCTGATACAGTCCAACAAGCCAAGACATGGAGAAGGTGACAAGTCGCTGCAGCCAAAGAGCAACAGGTGGCTTGCTTCTACGCCTACCAAGTTGAGTTGGCTCTGAATCGGAAAACTACAGTACGTACTCCTACATTGCGGGTTTCAGACACTACAAAAATCTGGTCTGAATACGGAATCATCAGTGAAACAAACTCACTCTTGCACACATTTGCTTCTCATCAAGAAAATTCTGAATGGTGGAATGGATGACACCGAGAGAGGTGAGACGATCGGGCGTCCGTTTCCATTCCAGGAGCAACAAGCAATCTGTGGCGGGCGGGCCCCTTGAGGTTTGGCGGTGGGTGCGTCGGCGGGCGGCGGCGCGAGAGCCAAGCCAAGCCATCGGTCTCGGTGTGACGCGCCACCGGTCAGGTCCTGCACGCGTTTCATCATCGGCCATCCATTTTGTTTTGTTGCTTCCAGGGAGGGAGGGCCGGCCGGACCGCCGGAGGGAGTACGAGTACGGCCGCTGCTGGCTGATTGCTGAAATCAAGGCCGGCCGGCCGGCTTCGTACGGGGATCAAGCACAAGGTCGCTGAGCCTAGTGTCGTCAGGCACAGGGATTCTAGTGTAGGCCAAGATACAATCATTTGGGCGCTGCCGCTGATTCGGACGCCTCACTGAATAGAGCAATGCATGCGTCTAAATGTTCTTCAGGAGCAGGAAGCCTGTACCTGTTAGTAACTCACCCTAGCTGAGCTGAGAGGTCCCTCCCGGTGGCTTACATCACACTAGTCTGAAACAGCTGGATGGAAGAACAGTGCCTTGTAGGACTCTCAAGTTACGGAGAACAGGGATCAGTGTCCTGTGCCACCGGAAAAGAGAGGCGATTACTGTTCTCGGGACATGTTCAGTACGATTCAGTGCTTAATGTACCATGTACTACTGCAAAGCTGTTGCGCAGTTACAGTACATAAGAACTCAATCAGTTCAGCCAATTAGTAGCTTTTAACTACGCACTGCATTTCTTCAGCAGGCTATTCTTCACAGCTTTTATGCGCCTGATTCTTCTCTTCAGTGACTGATTTTCATGAGAATATATATTGCAATAAAATAAGCAAGGTGCCGAAAGAGGTGAGGTGAAGCGAGCTTGGATCGGTGACTGCTGAGCTGAGCGTATCTCGCCTCCGAATTGGCCGTGTGCAACACATGTCCGAAAACTTTTTGGCCTCCACTTCTCTACTGCTGCTAGAGCCATTCATCGAGTTCATATTTCAGCGTCAGCTCACGTCCATTTGGTTGCCGCCCGTGAAATATAATATACATACATGGCGACGCTACCTTGCTAGTGACTGTCTGACGGTGACGGACAGCGTTTGCCAACAACTTCAATGCGTGAAAGCTGAAAGGTAACTTGTGACAGTGCACCGCAAAGCGCTCAGGGTTTAGGTTCCACGGTTAAGCAACTGAATAAACAACACTGGTTTTAGTGAAAACTTGTGGAGACGAGAGGAAAAAAAAAGAACCAAAGTGATGGGCTCCATGTATGGGGTCGACAGAAATTCAGAGACCACCAAGCTGTGCTGTTGTCGCGGTTAGCATGTGTTATATTGAAATCGTCATATATGTAGTCTTCAGAAAACAGTATAGAAATCATTCAGTCGTCAGAGAAAAACAATATTGAAGAAATCATTGCCCGGTCTTCGATCGGCAAGAAAATATTGCAATCATCCAGTCTTCAGAAAACGACTATACAAACCATTGTATGTATGTATTATCTGAAAAATTAGTGTCCCGGGACCGGCTACTGAATCATTGGTTGATAGGCAAACAGGCAGACACGATATCTGAATCGAAAACGCGAAGGCCTGTGTGTGTGTGTGCTTGTCGTTCGATCGTCCATCATTTTTCAGACCTACAGAACATATCACCGCACTGAATCGCAGTTCACGTCAGGATATGGATTGACGTCCATGGCGAGTACAGGTACAGCGGCCGGGGTCCCAACGTAGAAGACGACGTCCTAACGTAATGACTCGAAATCCCGTCCAATTTCTTGCATATATAACAATACTGCTACAAAAAAAAGATTTCAAACTCCGCCAAGATAGTTCTCCTGTCCGATCTCTTGCGGGGCCATCATCTGCTCCTGATTGCTGATGGCAGGCAGGCTCCCGATTCCATCACATTTCTGAATTCTGAATAGCACAGCACCGCCCCCCGACCCGAATGGCGAATCAACTAAAAATAATTGGGCGACGTACGCAAATTAAGACCGATTGATCGATCAGCCACTCGAAAATCATGCGAATTTATATCTCTGGAGGATCAAAGCGATAACGATGTGGCTGTATTTATTTCTGTGAAAGGATCGGAGGGGACGCGTGAAGCAAGCGAGAAGCTTCACGAGTTGCGACGTGTATCTGCTGCAATAGGAGTGTGGAGCCCTACTAGTAGAGAGAATCAGACAATCAGACATTCAGACAATATTCTTCCTAACCCGTGCGTGCGGCTACTATAATTAAAACAAATAAATAAATTTAGGCTATGATTTAAATAGGAAACAGTGTCTTTGCTTGCCGTGACAAATGACATGCACCGAACGAGCTCTGCAGGTTTGGTGCAATGGATATGGATTAGAAAAAAGGAGGAGAAATAAATTAAATCAAAATCAAATGAAGTGTGCAGTGTGCTTGGAAGCTACGTGCGAGGAGCAAACGACGTCGCAACTGAACAAGACCGTACGTGTTGTAAGCTGCAACAGCGCTTTATACTTGAGATGGGCCCGATCTGCGCTGATTGCAACAGCAGCGTTGAATGCTGCTTATTTATACTTTTTTTTTTTTGACCACGTCTTGTACGTTTTTCATTATGCAGAAGTATACATATATCTATTATATATAAATAAACTCTAGCTCGAACTCGACAGGATTGCAATTCTGCAAGTTTATTAGGGCCATGCATTGACTGCGTGATTCGGCGTGTAGGGGCACACGGAACATGAACAAAAGCGCCCGTGTGGAGGATCCCTTGCGAAAAATCCTGTGCGTGCAGCAACCGGACACGGGCGGCGTTTGTTTGCTTCGGTGTCGGCTGCATCATCGCAGGTCGCCGGCGCGCGGATCCGTGCCTCCGCGATCTTGCGCACGAATTTGTCCACGGAAAACTGCAAATTAAGCTCCGCAAAACGTGTGCGTCTTCTTGGGTGCGCAGCTGTACGACTGTGCAGTTTTCAGTACGTGTGCGTCTTCGACAAACGTCTCGGTGGTCATCTACCACGCAATAGAGAAGTACGCAAAGGAAACTACGTCGTGCAAGCAGCGCAGACTGCAGTACTGTAGTAACTGTACTGTGTACGTAATCTAATGCTTGGTGCTCGGACGGGTTAGTTAAACCACTCCTAATTGATTCCGTAGCTGGCTAATCCCGTTTTAACTCGCCTAATCCGACAATCCCTACATGGATCCGGTTGCCCGCGACACAAAGATACGGTGTCGTGGAGACTGGAGCGATCGAGAGATGCCGCCGGGCAGTCTGCGGCAAGGTTTTTATACCGACCGGACACTTCAAACCGCCCCGGCCTCGGTTTGGTAACCGGTCCGGTTACCGTAAACCGGACGGTAACCGGACGGTTTGAAATTTGAATTCAACCGAATTCAAAGCGGCGCCGGCGAACGGTAAAAATCCGGTAAACCGGGCGGTTTGGAATTTATACCGTCCGGTTTGAGCGGTTTACTGAAAGCGGTTTGGCGGTTTGAGCGGTTTTTCAAAATTCAAAATGTAATTTTTTTATAAAATGCTAAAAAAATTCCTAAAAATACTTCATGATTTGTAGAATCCAATGATGTCAAAATTACTTAAATTTGAGTGTGTTTAGTATGTTTTTCGACCTTCATGATTTAATGGGTCTTAATGGGCCGGTGTGTATTTTTTTTTTTTTTTTCAAACTTAGATTTGAAATTTTTATACCAAACCAACTCCAATTTGACAAATTTTTTATACCATTGGCTTCTATAAATCATGAACTATTTTATAGAATATTTTCAACATTTTTTTTCAAATTTTTAAATTTGAATTTGACGGTTTTTTTTACCGCCCGCCCGCGGTAACCGGACCGGGGCGGTAAGTCCGGTTACCGCGGTAAGCCGCGGTTTACCGAGCGGTAAAAAAAACGCAGGAGTCTGCGCGGCGATCGGGAGGCAGAACTGCTGGAGGGATATACTCCATATTGTACGCTAGTGTTCATCTGTCCTCGGAGTCTTTTATCTGTCGTCTATTTAATCATCTGATGTTGCACATTTAGTCAGCGCTGACTGTGCACCTCGTGTAAAAAGCCGTGCGGGCGTGCATGGCGTAACTTCAAGAGGCTGTTTAGTTGCCATGTGACCCAAAAATAGGGTTGGAGCTACTGTATTATTTTTTGTTTGCATTTAATAATTATTAACTCATCATAGATTAACTAAGTTCAAAGGATTCGCCTCATGACTTTTCAGCTGAACTGTGCAATCAGTTTTGTTGTTTATCTACATTTAGTACTCCATTTATACATCAAAAGATTTGGTTTGCTTTTTGCCTTTACATGCCAACTAAACATGCCCATGGAACCTGCCGCACCTCCTTTCATCTTTGCTTGCATGGAAACAAAAGAAAGGGTGTGGAACCTCTATTCGTGCTCGTGGCATGGAAGTTATTATGGGAAGAAAGGAATGCGAGATGCTTCTAGAGTATTGCTTCCACTGTGGGCCAAATTTTATCCATCGCCAAGTTAACCGCCGACCAATGGATCAATACCGGATCTTGCAAGCTTGGTTGTCTACCCAGTACTCCCTTAAGAAGCGAGAGAGATTGGGGAGATTGCACGTTATTGTAATATCTTTACCCACAAAATGAACGCTTAGGCGCATGCTGTAAAAATCTAGTTCTTAATATAAAGATGTGCAAGCCTTTTTGCATATTCGAGAAAAACCTTTGCTTGCATGATGTATATTATGATTATTTTGTGAAGCAAGGTGTACATTGCATTCACAGTTATTCACAGAGATAATTACTTTAAAATGTTATACCTTCAGTAACCAAGGATTGTACAAAAGCTTCTAGTCATGTACTCCCCGTTCTAAATTATAAGTCATTTTTTGACTTTTTAGATTATCCATTTTGTTATGTATGATCCAAAAAAATTAAAGCGACTTGTACAATATAATTTGGAACGGAGGAAGTTTAAATACCACCTCCATGTTACCGTCTGTATTTTTACTCCTCGAATCACCTCATGACCAGTATTTTGGAAGCTTGTTGCGCCTCCTGCACACAGACAAAGTACAATCCCAATGGATCCAGACAAACACAAATACTACAATTCAAATCACAAGAAGACTCAATATTTGTTTCTCTCGGCGCCCCCCCCCACACACACACACACACACACACACACACACACATCTCTGTTTGAGAAAACTATGACTGATCACTCATGATCAAGCTCTTGCGAGTTTTATTTCAACCACTTTACTCAATCCACTAATTTGACTAAGTGACCAACAATTGGATTTTTGTTTGCACAATGATGTTATCTTAAGAGCATTCCCCATTCGATTTCGTGGTGCAAAACGGTCCTCAGGACAAAATTTGCTCCAGTTGTATTATGAACAAAAAGAAGCTTTCCATCCTCAAATTCATTTATGACTAGAAGTTTTTTTATAATCCTTCATATTTTCTTCGTGACCTTTTTTTTTTGTTTCATGAGTTTAAGTTTGAGCTCTTTTACGACTATTTTTCAATAAAATTTCAGTAGGAGTTTCAACCCCACCTGTTTTATAAAAAACAAAAGCAATATATATGTTTTAAGAAAACCAAAACGTCTTGTAGTTTGGATTGCAGGGATTACTACTTTATTTTTTTGGATTGCAGGGAGTAGCCTTTTTTTTCAAAGAAGTACAATTCCCACGTACGTACCAGTCAGCCCATGACGACGGAGCCCACGACGCGAGAAATCTTCGGAGCCAACCAAACTTATTCGGCCTTCATGGAATGGGCCTGGCTACACGGACCTGAGCCCATTCGAGAGAGCTGTTTATTTTCGTCTCCGTCGGTCCGTCCACCTCAGCGATCTCATCCGATCCAATTCAATCCAAATTCAAAAAAAAAAAAAAAAAAAAAAAAAATGAAAAAAAAAAGAAACCAACATACTGCCCCATACTTCCGTGTCTTCCCGGCCTTCTCCGGACAGCCAGACCAACCCCCACTACTCCAAAAATCCCAAAACACCTTGGGCTCCCCGAGCAGGAGAGAGCAATGCAGCGTGCCATCCGGAAAGCCGCGGCTGCGACAAGGCGAGCGCTGTCGTCGGCGGCCGCGAGGGCATCGCCCGCTCCTCCCCGCGGCCCCCTCGCGCCTGGCTGGGGCGCCACTCGGTGGCTCTGCAGCGGGCGGGAGGCGCTGAGCTACGACGTGGTCATCGTGGGCGCCGGGCCCGCGGGGCTCGCCGCGGCGATCCGGCTGAAGCAGCTCTGCCGCGCCGCTGACGCTGATCTCTCCGTCTGCGTCCTGGAGAAGGGCTCCGAAGTCGGTGCGGCGCCTCGCGTGACACGCTTCCTTCCCCCTCATTTCTTCGGGAGCAGCGATGTGCTTACTCTGCGTCATCTGATTCGGGGAATTTTCTCTCTGGTTGCGCTGCAGGTGCTCATGTGCTGTCGGGGAATGTGTTTGAGCCCCGAGCCTTGGACGAGCTCATTCCCAAGTGGAGACAAGAGGATGTACGCATTTCTGTCTTCTGAACTGTGACGAGTTTATTTATTCATTTTTACCTAGGATAATCTCTCATGCATATACAGACCAAGCATTACCTGTGCCTCTGTGAGCTCTTGGTTCATTCACTTCACATTTGACTAGTTGACTTAGATTCATTCAACTGATTGTGACTTTTTATCCAGTTTTCTATTCACGTATATGACAATTCCAATTGCTAGTCTCTATGGCTGTATTCTGATTTTATTAGAAATCCAAATCCTTCTGAGAATTTGAATTGCAGAATGAACTCTAAAAATTTGAATTGCAGAATGCAGTATGTTTTGTTGGATACATCTGCCTTGCTGTATGCGTGTTACTTGAATTATTTTCCTCATCAGGAATGCAGATTGGAAACCATGTAATGAGCTGTTTTGTTGTAATGTGGTTATGTTGCGTTTGACAGTCTCCAATCAGAGTTCCTGTCTCATCTGACAAGTTCTGGCTGTTAACAAAGAACCAAGCATGGACACACTGCCATCTCCATTTGACAACAAAGGAAACTACGTGATCAGGTGCCAACATTCTTGCTGTGTTCATCATCTAGATTCACGCCTTTTAATTTTTAAAGAAGTATGGCTGGTGTTTCTCCTGTCCTCGAGGGTCAGGCTTTGCTGAAAAATTTACTTGTGTCCAGCTTGAGCCAATTGGTGCGATGGATGGCCACAAAAGCTGAAGAGTTGGGTGTTGAAGTATATCCAGGTTTTGCTGCTAGTGAGGTACCATCATTCTTCATTTTAGAAACCCTTATGTGGAAGGACTAATATTTGTCTGAATTCTTCTCTAACAGATACTTTATGATGAAAATCAAATAGTTACAGGAGTCGCAACCAATGATGTTGGTATTGCTAAGGATGGTACCAAAAGGGAAACTTTCCAACCTGGTGTAGAACTAAGAGGCAAGTAACCTTCGCTCCTTATATAGCAGGGATAATGATCTGTATAGCAGATAATATGCTGAAATTTTGAGGGCATATTGAGTTTGTCAGTGGTGTTTTTTTTATTTTCTTGTTTGGAATTTGGGTAGACAGGCAATACCCAGACTTATATTTATCTAAACTGATAACTTGCTTTTCCATTCTGTGTGTTCCACCGTGCATCTATTCTCATGGCCAGCTACTTTGAAAATACAGGGCTTAATAACACTGCTTGCTGAGGGCTGCCGAGGTTCACTATCAGAGGTCAGCATGTGGAATGCTAGTTTCATTTTGTTATTTAACAATTTATTATTATTACGCTTGCAGTTTGATGCTAAGACCCAACCATATTTCAGAAAATAATAAGAAATCACAAGCTCAGAGAGAGAGGGCAAGGGCAACATCAGACATATGCTCTTGGAATTAAGGAGGTATTTTGATATCAATTATACTACTGGTTTCCAGATGCCTTGTTCTTAGTATTGATGGAAGCAACCTTATATCCCCATAAAAACAGAAGATTGTGTCCCTGAATTTTGTCAATTCATCTACATCATTATACAGACAATAAGCCATATATACTGTAGGTCTGTTGTGTTAATATAGTTTTGATGATCTATGTTTCTGTTGTTTCACAAATTTGTGTTTGTTTTGTTTTTGCTTTGTCAATGTTTCTGAGGAATTTTACAATTCCCAATGCCCTTTATATATATTTTTTTTCGTTCCAAACTATTCCCTTACCCTTTGTATTTCAGTTTACTGAACTGTGACTCATGTAAACCTTTGCGTCGTTAAACGTTTTCTCCTACTTCTAGATGAGTTATTAATGCCACTCATATACTAAGTGCATTCTATTTTAAGGTTTGGGAGATTGAAAAAGGAAAGCACAAGCCAGGTTCTGTTATTCATACTGTTGGATGGCCTTTGGACACTAAAACATATGGAGGATCATTCCTATACCACCTTGATGATAGACAGGTAACTGTTCTGGTAGAGATGCAAACTTGTACTTCAAGTATTATGCATGAGCTCTGCCACATAAATAAAGATGTATTCTATTCTTAGATTTTATTTTTCTGATAAAGGAGAAATGGCACTAAATATCAGATTGTAGGTTGCATTGTACACAAACTAAGCAACATTAACTTTATTTTCCACTGCCCTTGCTTAGCGAAGTTGGCTACTTAGCACAATGCAGCAAAAAAAAAAAAAGTTTAGTTTGTGCCCAAAAGAAGACTCAAACCACCAATTGATCACTGATCACAGGGCATTTAGTTGCAGGCTGGATAGATATGAGTTTGGTTTCATAATCTAACTTTCTGCAATGTTTGTTCATACGTTTAGATCACTGATGGCTAAGTAGTAAGTGGTTGCACTTAATGTGTTATCTCCTCTCATTTTTCAGTTAGCGATTGGTCTGGTTGTTGCGTTGAATTATCGAAATCCTTTCCTTAGTCCCTATGACGAATTCCAGGTATGTGTTTTTTTCTTTGTCGATGCATTTTGATGGCAAGTACTCCACATGTCTTTCTTTAAGGATAATAGGATGTTATAGAGATTTCAATAGAGGGGCCTCCTGAAGTACCCCTACCTAGTTTAGTTTATGCTACCATTTAGAAGACTCAGCGATCTTGCTCATTGCTATTAAGATTAAGGATGGGTAATTTAGAAGACGGACTGATTTACTGTGAATTAATAAATAGAATGGACCTATTTTTCTCTAAATGTTGTGCAATCATATTTCAGAAATTTAAGCAGCACCCTGCTGTCAGAAAAATTTTGGAAGGTGGAACAGCTATTCAGTATGGTGCACGTACTCTCAATGAAGGTGGTTTCAGGTAATCTGACATTCCAATTTGGCAATTCTGTAGCAAATAGACACACATAAGCTCTATCTGCTATCCATATCAAGTTTTTTTAAAAAAATAAAAAAAAAAAAATCAATCATTATACATGGGTGTCACTGATGGTTCACCTCATAACATGGTTAACTGCATGATACGATACGACCTTTGCAAGCTGAAGGATAGCTTGGTACTCATTTACTGTCCTATGCAAATTTTAGCACCTGTCTAAGTTTGTGTTTTTGTTGTTGACAATTATTACAAAAGATCTCCAAGGACTCCTGGTCAGGGATTTTACACGAGTGTGTGTGTTTTATTTTCGGGGTAGTTGGTTGCCTTTTCTCCCTTTTTTCTAGTTTTTTTTATAGAATTTAGAGTTTTCGTTTTTAGGTATGTCTTCGGGTGGGAGGACTCCTTCTTTTCACACCTGTTTTCTTCTCTTCTCTTGTATTCATGAAATGATACACTCATACTCATACACAAATCTTTTGCGTGAAAAAAAAAAAAAAAAACTAATATGACAATGATGAGTTCATGTAAAATTTCAGTCAATACCATATCCAGTTTTCCCTGGAGGTGCAATTATTGGATGCTCTGCAGGATTTCTAAATGTTCCCAAAATAAAAGGAACCCATACAGCTATGAAATCAGGTATCTTTCAAAACTCTGTTGCTTAGCTCAGCTTCATGGTTGATGTATCTCTGCCTATCATCGCTCTGTCTTTTGGTTGAAATCCTTTTTCAATGTTCATTCTTTTTCTGATTATATTTTGAAATTGCGTTAATTATTTTTTTGGTGGAATGCTAATTTTACACTCCATCTTCATCAACAGTAAATGGCGTTAGGACATTGCACTATTTATCGTGTCCTAACATCATATATTGTTGACTGGAGGGATTAGTTTATTGATAAGCCTTGTACTAAAGGGATGGATGTGTAAAAAGGTATGCTTGCGGCGGAAGCAACTTTCAAGTCCCTTATTGAAGGATCTTCGATGGAACTGTACTGGGAGAACCTCAAGAAGTCATGGATATGGGAAGAACTTCATAAAGCTAGGAATTATAGACCAGTATGTTGTTATTTTATGGTTGAGTTTTCCAAACAAACTTACCTTTGGTATCTGGTTAAATATCTAGTTCCGTAAGCTGAGGGGAAAAAGAAGGCAGATTCTGCTATTTTTTTCCGAACGTAGTATGTTGAATGTGTTCTTTTTACTGTTTTTTTTCCCAGGCATTTGAATATGGATTTATTCCGGGCATGGCTTTGTCTGCACTGGAGCGGTGAGCTCCCTATTAAGAAAACTACTTGAGCTTAGTCATTTAGATATTTCTACTCCATTCACTGAGTCATGCCTATATTTTGAACTTTTAGCTACATATTCAAAGGGAAGTCACCTTATACATTGAAGCACGGGAGGCCCGATCATGAAGCAACAGATGTGGGTGATAACTGCTTTGTTAAAAAAACATTCAAATGCATGACATTGCCTATTCAGACTGACAAAAGATTTCCTTGTGCACAGGCGGCTAATCTGCATGCGCCTATTCCATATCCTAAACCAGATGGACAGATAACATTTGATGTCCCAACGTCTTTATACAGGTAATGTCTGCAGCAAGAGACAACCTTCTTTCTTTGTATGCACTCCATATTTCTGCTTGTTGACTAATGCTTCACCATTCATGTGGTAACTGGTAACAACTACGTGCTATATGCTTTAGCTGTGTCTAACATGGCATTATTGGTATAGGATTCATTACCCAAATGTGTGACTAGGAGATTTGCCTGAATAATCATAACCAAACAATTATTTTTTGATCTGACAATTACTTCAGCCTGTATATTGTAGTCTTCCAAGGGGCTAGGTCGTTCCAGGTCGTGTGTATGTGTAACAAAAAGGCGCGTAAGTAATTTTGTGATCCTTTGGGTGTGTGGGTTTAGTGTAACCAGGGCCTTTTTATCCTTCTTTAATATAATGATACACAGCTTTCCTGCATGTTCAAGAGAAAAATATATTGTAGTCTAGAAATGCATTTGTGAGAATATATTTTCAATCTGTCTTTCTCTCCATCCGCCGTTCCTTTGGTACAGGAGCAATACAAACCATGAGCATGATCAGCCGCCTCATCTCCGCTTGAGGGATCCTACAATACCCGAGCGAGTAAATGTTCCACTGTATGCGGGGCCAGAGTCACGCTATTGCCCAGCCCGGGTTTACGAGTATGTAAAGTAGACACACATTGTTGAAATCCTGTTGGTCCCTTCATGCATCAATGATGCTAACGTGCTTAGTGACCTATAGTTTGCTGATCACTATTGTTTATGCCCATTTTTGTGTAGATATGTCTCTGACGAGAAAGGTGACCCAAAGCTTCAAATAAATGCACAGAATTGTCTTCATTGCAAGGTAAATATTTTGTTGCGGGTGAGATTTTTCAGAGTATGTGCATGAAAATTCGTACCCTTAGTTTGTGTGTATCACGCATTTTGACCAAAGGTTTGCAATGGCTGGAAGTATATTCGTCTCCATTCACTTTACTATAGAAAGAGTAGATCTAGACATATAGCCTTTTGATAATGATAATTGTATTATACTATGCACGAATTGACACTGTCAATGCTAAGATATTCAGGAATCAGAATATGTTTTAACATTGTTTCTTGGTTTATTACTCACAACTGTTTCCTGTGATCTTTGATGGCGACGAGATTGAGCTTCTTAGCTCTCGCTCTTCCTTTCTGCTTTTAGCCTCTGCGGGCATCCAGCCTAAATTACTTGTTCACTGAATCTTCAGGCTTGCGACATCAAAGATCCAAAGCAGAACATCGAGTGGACTGTTCCAGAAGGTGGAGGCGGCCCTGGTTACACGGTAATGTAGAATATTGAAAGAGAAAAAACATGATGCCTTGAAGAATAATAACGGCTCATTCACCACGGGTGTCACACTGGACCAAATCCCCATCCAAACCTGGCTAATAAAAGGGTTGGAAGTTGCATCGTCTATCTAGCAATAAGCAACCTCCCTAAGCAGTAGACAGGATGTCACAGGAACAGGATGTTCCTAGAGAGCTATGTACTGATAAGGATCGGTACAGTAAAAGAAGCGTGCTTCACATCACATGGATCTTCTTTGGGGAGCTTCACATCACATGTGGATGGCACAAGTGATTGGTCGAGTGGGTGTCGTGAATGTAAAACTACTGGAGTATGCAATTTGTCGATCGGTAACATGAGATGTGGATGGAGATCAATGTCATGATATGTTGCGTTTGGCAGCCAGTAGTTCAAAACGCGTGCAATTTATTGTAAACGCGTACTATGGCTCACATGCCGTGCTGTCCGTCGCTGTATACCGGAGTGGTAGATTCCACCTCTTGCCATCCTTTGTTACGGCCAGATCTCTCTCAGGCGTTGTGATGGAGAGCCCAACGGTTTTTTTTTTTTTTTTTTTAATTTTTTTTTTACAAGAAGAGTCCAACGTTGACGGCGTCACGGTCCAGTGCTGCTGTCATGGTGTATGTACATATCGTGCCTCGTGGTGTCCATCATATGCGGCAAATATAGAAATTAGATCTAATGAGGCAATGCGATGTTCTTTTTACATGAGATCCATGAGATGTTGGCATCTTTTCCTGAATTAAGGGTGCTTTTGGTTTGAGGATCAAGTTGGATGGGATATGATGAACCATGGATATTGGGATAAGACTATCCATGATGCATGTTTAGTTGGGTGGAAGGGACTACCCATTTTTCGGTTTGGTTGTGTGGATGAAAGTGGATGGGATTAGGATAGTTGGCTAAGTATACATATATATTATTTAAAAATAATAACAACTAATTAAACACTAAAAAATATGTATTAATGCTATTTTTTTTCATGATAATCACTAATTTAAATAAATATGTTAATTAGCACAACTAATAACATAACTAGCACAAAACCATGCACTAATAAATGTATTAGCACTTAAAACTAATCCTACCATCATAATTACTAAATAATAATATAACATACTAATATTTTTTTAATTTATTTACTAATGATAAATATTAGAAGATATAGATGAGTTGGTTCAGATTTTCACGAACGAGGAAATCAACATCTGAGGTATATTCTCTGTCCATGGATTTGCTAGTGCCAGTGATCCATCCAACCAAACACCATTAATCCAAGGATGATTCCATCCAATCAATCAATCCATTGAACCAAACACACCCTAAGTGTATCATATATTGTCAACTTCTTTTCTCTCTTCTTTTTTTTTTGACATCTTTCTTCAAGGTGATATAGGCAGTTAGGCACATCATTTTTTTTTAGAAGATCTCCTTCAATACATGCCGATATGTATTGTATCTGTTCTACTTTTACTTGGTGGGGAAATAGTCCCCAAATGACATACACACACACACCACTACCGCAGGCTGGACAAATGGGGGCGTGTTAGAGGTTGACCAGGGTGGTCAGTCCGACCACCTCAATTGGGCCGTGGCCGGCCCACCAACAGTGCCCCTTGCCTTTTCTTCCTCTCATGATACCGCTGCCCTGCCGTCCCCTACCCCCCTCCAGCTCCGGCGAGCCCTAGCGTGCTCACGGCAGCCCCTTCTTTCCCTCCCCGTCCTGCTTCCGCCACCGTCGAGCCCCGTCCTCCAGCGCCGCCTTCTCCTCCAACTCCGGCGAGGCTCTCCGCCCGATCGTGGCCAACCGCACATAAGCCGCCCGCCGACCATTCCCGCCAACGGGCCTGAGGATAAACCCCTTTGAAACACTGAAATTTTATAGATACAGAAATTTTTGCAGTATTTCCCCTCAGGCAGTCGGTGGCGCACGCCGCACATGATTTCTAGTTGTCATACTATTTTCGTTTGCCATAATAATGCATTCTTTTATTATTATCTTTTTTTAGCAACATTATTTTATTATTATCTAATCTAAGAAAATGTAAAAGTGCACACCTGCACCTTTCTCCTACGCGTTCCAAAGCATTTTGTGGGCATCACGATTCACGGGCATCTCGTGGCACCCACGTCAGTAGTCAGGATGCGGGGCGATAAGGGCATGGCCAACCAGGGCATATATAGCAGTGTTAGCCCTGGCCAAAAAGTCATGGTCCACCTAAACGAATGACCCATGAATTAAAACCACAATCCACTCAACGCAGCCGGATAGTATGATGTATTCTCTCGTCAGGTCCCATGGTCTGCACTTCAGCCAAAGAAAAGCACGACATAGTGACGTCTGCCAAAGCACAATAAAAAGACGTGGTCCTGACAGCCTGAAGCCACCACTCTCACCGCAGCGCTGCCCAGTTGTTGCTTGCTACTTTTGTCAGACGAAGCGGTGATCTCTTCTGCAAGATAATACGGAACTCTACGAGGCTATAATACCCGGTGACATGGAAATCTGCAGTGACATGGACACAAAGGCAGCACGCCAGACAACGACCTTCGACCTAGACGTCCAAACAAATTGCTCTTGATTCGTCCAAGAACATCTTCCCACAGTGCCGCAATACATTGTAACGTCCAGCTCAACTGAATCACCTGCCAGGCGGCTATGGCGTCATCCGGGCAGAGCGTTTGCATGAGCGGAGAAGATGGAGAGTCAGAGACGAGCTACGCCAGGAACTCCGCTATTCAGGTTGCCCCCTCCTCTTCCTCCTCCATCGATCCCGTTCACGCGGTCTCAACGGATCTATCTATCTTTGATGTACTCCACTTGCAAGCCATAACCAATTTGCTTGCACTTGCACTGTACTTGTGTGAGTCTCTCTCTCAGAGCGGCGTGCAGAGCAGAGTGAAGCCTCTGGTCGAGGATGCCATCTCGGACCTGTGCCGAGCAGCCGTGCCGGGCTGCCTCCGGGTAGCAGATCTGGGGTGCTCGTCGGGGCCGAATGCGCTGGCGCTGGCGTCGGCCGCCATCGACGCCGTGCGGCGCCAGCCGCACTGGTGCCGGGAGATTTGCGTGTACCTCAACGACCTCCCGGAGAACGACTTCAACACCGTGTTCAGGACGTGCCGTCGTTCCTGCGGGGGGCACGGGAGAGTCGGAGTGGACAGCAGCCAAAGGCAAAGCGGCCCGCTCGTCATGGTGTTCGGTGCCCCGGGGTCGTTCTACGGCCGGCTCTTCCCGCCAAGACGCTGCACTTGGTCTGCTCCTCCTTCAGCCTCCACTGGCTCTCCCAGGTTATATATTTTTGCATTGCCGCCCGGCCGGTCGTAACGAAACCGTCGTATGCGTGCATGCCAATCTAACACCGTGCGGGCGATCCTGGTGTTTCTGCGGAAATCGGTAGTTTTTCTTCACTAGGAGTATGGAATTTGCATTGGCAGGTTCCGCAAGAACTGGTGGACGGAGTGCTGATAAACAAGGGCAGCGTGTCGGCGGGGAGAACGAGCACGCCGGCCGTCACCGCAGCCTACGCCCGGCAATTCGAGCAGGATTTCAAGCGCTTTCTGGCGTTACGGGCCGAGGAAATGGTGCCCGGCGGATGGATGGTGCTATCCCTCTGCGGCAGACCGGCCATGGATTTCTCCAGTCAAGACCGGTACCCGGAGTTCGTCGACGAGATCCTACAAGACTTGGCATCCCAGGTAGCTACAAAAGCATGCATGTTCCCGGCATGGTGACGGCAACAAACTGGATTCAGTTGGTGTTTTGACTGCCTCGCTAACGGCAGATCGATCAGCGCAGGGTGTGATCGCGGCGGCCGAGGTGGACTCGTTCAACGAGCCGTTCTATAGCCCCTGCCACGAGGAGCTCCGCGGCGCCGTGGAGCAGGAGGGCTCCTTCGAGATCGTCGGCCTGGAGAGCCACGAATTCCTGGAGAGGGGCCCCGGGGCGACGCCGAGAGGAGCAAGGCCATGGCCAGGTTCCTGCGCGTGCTGGACGAGTGGCTGCTCGTCCGGCACTTCCGCGTCGACGGCATCGGTGACGCGTACGCCAGCGTGGCGGAGGAGCGCTACATGGGCCCGGCCGCGGAGGAGGACATGACGGGCGTCGTCCTCATCCTCTCCCTCCGGAGGAGAAAATAGAGCCATGCAAGCGCGGCGGCACTATTGGCAATCCGATCCGTATACAAGTCACTACTGCACAGATCAAATCAATAGTAAACCATGCTTTTTCTTTCTTAATTCCGCGTGCACACTGGTTATGCTTTGGGCGTGCACACTGGTTATGCTTTGGACACCCCTCTAATTTGCTTTAGCTTCGCCACTTCGATGTTATTATTTTAAAGACCCATGTATTAAGAATTTAAGATATGTGTTTGGTCTCTGGCGTACTGTGCCATGTTTTGAGGGCTTGTTTGGTCGCGCGCGCCGTTCCACGGTGACAGTTTCAAGTCGGGTTTTTTTCAAAGCGTGCACATTGCACGTATTGCATTAAGGGAAGATAGAGTCTTACGTTGTGAGGCTTAGCCAACCTGGTTGGCCGCCACTCACAAAAACACACCAAACAAATATCGCCGGCTTTAACGGCGCAGCGGCTAGGGTGTACTGAAAAAGTAAACTAGTGTGCGACTAAAAGAAGGCAATCCTGAAGTCCTAAACGAGCTGCACCGCTGCAAGCAGGGAGCCCGGTCCCTGTAACTGCGGCCGCCCAAGCCACCGCCTCGTCTCTCGATCACCGGAACGGTTGTGTCGGAGGTCCGTTGATCTTTGTCGAAAGTCCTCCTGTTCCTCTCCTTCCACACCTCCCAAAGACACCACCAGAAGACGAGCGAAGTCAAAGCCTTTCCTCGAATGGCTTGGGCACATGACGCACGGACGCTAGCCACCAGGAGACCGGGGTGTCATCCGTTGATGGGCAAAGGTGGTCGAGCTGCGCTAGCCGAAGTAGGCGGTGCCAAACCTCCCTGGTGTAGACGCATGCTACAAGGAGGTGGTCGGATGTCTCTGAATCCGGGAGCACAAGGCGCGTGGCCGACGGCTGCAAGCCATGACGCATGCGCCGTTCGGCTGTCCATAACCTGCCGTGTAGCCCAAGCCAGAAGAAGAATTTCACCTTTGGTGGCGCTCTCACTCGCCAAAGCTCCTTTGCTCCTAGCAACTTTGTGGATCCGATGAAGAAGGCCTTGTAGGCGGAAGCTGTGGTGTACTGACCGGAGGCAGTCCATCGCCACACAAAACGGTCATCGACACCCGGCTGTAAGACAACGCCCTGTACCTTGTCCCAAAGCTCCGCGTACTCGACAAGAGCGGCCATGCTGTATGCTGAGGTGACATCCTGAACCCAGTTGTCGTCGTTGAGGGCGTCCTTGACTGTTCGTTTCCTCCTCCTTGTCCCCACCGCCTGGTATAGGTGAGGCGCGGTCTTGCTGATTGCACCATCCGGCAGCCAGGAGTCGGTCCAGAACAAAGTGCGCGCACCGTCACCAACGATCACCGACACCGATGCCGCGAACATTGCGTCCATGGCCCGTTCCGGCCTGGAGGGTAGCAGTGCGCACGGTGCATCTGGACAGGTCCGACGAGTCCACTCCCAACGCATCCTCAGGGCGTAGCCAAGCACCGTGAGGTCCGGCAATCCTAAGCCGCCTCGGTCTCGGGGGGAGCACACGATCGGCCAGGCGACGCGGCACTTGCCCGAGGCCACCGTGTCTGTCCCAGCCCATAGGAACGCTCTGCATCTCTTGTCGATCTGCCCAATCGCCCAGGAGGATAGGGCGTAGCAGATAGAGATATGCACCGGGATTGCGAAGCGTACTCACGCGAGCTCCGGCTGCCAGCGTTGTTGAGCAGCCAAGCCTTCCAAGTCGGGACCTTGGCGGCCTTTGCATCGACCAGAGCCTGCTCGTGCTCACGTGCCAGTCTGGACACCGAGAGAGGCGCGCTCGGTACTTGGTGGGGAAGTGTTGCGATCGACATGGGAACACCTGCGGGATTGCGTTGACACGGTCCCGGAGCATCGATGGGGTGATGGAGCACTTGGACAAATTTGTTGTCGACCCGAAGCCCCGACAAATAGTTCGGGATCCCCTTGATGCATGTGAAGTCGATCGGGTTTGGCCGCGCACAAAGATGACAGTCGTCGGCGTAGATCGAAGCACGGTTCCGATTGTTCCGCCCGGTAGTGGTGTTAGCTGGTTGCCGCGGTGCGCCTCTGCAAGTAAAGCATTGAGCACCTCCATTGTAATGGCGAAGAAGCGTGGCGACAATGGATCTCCTTGTCTAAGGCCGCGGGCATGGTAGATCGTCGTCCGGTCTTGCATTGACCATCACCCGCGTGCTCGCGGTGCACGTAGTGCGAAACCAGTCCCTCGGCCCGCGCGAAGCCCGGCGTGTTCGAGCACCTCGAGCAAGAATGGCCAAGACACGAGTCGAACGCCTTTGCAAGGTCCACCTTTAGAAGTATGACGGCCTTGTTGCGGTGTGCAGCCATCTGATTGAGTGCACCGTCTTGAAGTTGTCATGTATCCGGCGTCCCCTGATGAACACCATCTTCAAGTCGGTTTCGAATCCCGGTTTTAGCCGGTGGATTGGTTTTGTTTGGATTTAAGAACATTGTAGTTGGGTGTTGTTGACGCGAAACTAGGGCTTCACACCAACACACCGGGAGGGCCTTAGGACGCCCACGAAGACCGCGATCGATCTTGGAGCAGCGAGCACCGCGGCGTGGCAGCCCAAAACCGATCTAGGGATCGGTAGGGGCGCGTGAAGCTGGTGACGGGCCGAGATGACCTCCGAACGCACCTCCGGGAAGACCCGTCGGGAGGGCGCACGCGAGGGGGGTGCTCTAGGACCAGCGTGGCCGCCTAGAACGCCCGACGAAGAACGCGGAGTTCGCCGCCGAACAGCCAGGATAGAGGGGTTGAGAGAAGAAGATGACCTACAAACGGGGACAGAGGTAGATTGATTGTCGATTGGATGTAGATAGGATCAATCGGCCATGAACCCCTTCATTATATAGGGAGGGTGGTCTTATCCTTTTTAGGAAGGCGTCCTAAGACGTTTCCAAACACCAAAAACCGACCTAACCAAGTTTGGAAACAAACCGGGTCGATACGATTGGATCAGCCCGAATCGGGCCGACCGGACGCCGGCTTCTGATAGCACGGGCCTCTGCTACAGAACACGGACGCACCGTGCCGGCGTCCGGTCGATTCCGGAGAGGTGCTGAATCGACGGCAGCGCCCGGTCGGCCGGACGCACAAAGATAGCTCCGGCCTGCGCTACAATGATGCCGGTGCGTCCGGTGGTACTGTAGCACCACCGACCTCGGGTTTCGTCTTGGGTCCAAAACTCATCCATCCGGACTCCAAATGGGGCGATCCATATATGTTTTTGATCAGCGACGAGGCGAACGCAATGGTGAAGTCCGTTACTGATTTTGAGAAACTTTTATGTGGACGAATTTGGGCGTCAACATATGCCCCCCTCGCTACGGTGAGATATGCACGATCCTCGAAAGCAAAATAAAAACCAAACAACCCGAATGCCTATCATATCGGTTTGTCGATAACTAAGGGCGATACTATGTATCGGCCATTTTTGTTCTAAGGGCGATGCATGCATCGGCCATTGTTTGGAGAGCACTAGGCCTCTTGCCAAACACTAGGGAAATATTTTTTCAAATATCTCCCGTTAATCGCCTTATCTTGACGTTTTCCATCACTTGTTGACTCAAGCACATAGGAGTTCCCAAATATCACTTTGACTACCTTGAAAGGACCTTTCCAATTGGGCGACCATTTGCCAAATTGATTGCTCTTCGATCCTATCGGTAATATAGTTTGCCAAACTAAGTCACCGATTTGGAGCGATTTGCTCTTAACTTTCTTGTTGTAGGCCTTTGCAACACGGGCTTTGTCTTTCTCAATCTCCTTTAGAGCTTGTACTCGCTTGTCGGTTACCTCATCGATATTGTCCATCATCAACTCATGATACATAGTAGGAGATAGATCATTTTGCTTAGCAAATCTATATGCATTCAAATTTACTTCAACGGGTAACACCGACTCTTGACCATATACCAACTCATAAGGAGTAACTTTAGTTGCACCGTGCCTCGATATGCGATGAGCCCACAAAGCTTCCGACAAAACTTCATGCCACCTTTTTGGATGTTCCTCTATCTTTTTCTTAATAAGCTTGATCAAAGTTTTGTTAGTTGACTCGCTTGACCATTGGCTTGAGCATAATACGGAGATGAATTGAGCATCTTAATCTTATATGATTCAAGCAAAATCCTTCACTTCCTTAGCCATAAATGGCGTCCCTTGATCCGTAGTCAATGTTTGAGGAATGCCGAATCTATGAATAATATGCTGTGATGAACTCAATTACCTCCTTATGTGTCATGTTCTTCAATGGAGCTGCTTCCGACCATTTAGTGAAGTAGTCGGTAGCAACCAAGATGAACTTATGCCCTCTCGAAGATGGAGGATGAATACGTCCAATGAAATCAAGCCCCAACCACCGGAAAGGCCACGGTTTGATTATAGGATGAAGCATAGCGGCCGGCACTAGCTGAATATTCCCAAACCGTGACACTCACAACAACCTCGTAGTGCTTGAAAGCAATCGGCCATCATAGTAGGCCAATAGAAACCAGCCCGTCTCAACAACCACTTCATCTTTGGAGCCGATTGATGCGTACCACAAATGCCTTCATGAACTTCTCCCATCGCCACTTCGTGCTTGATCGGCCCCTAGACACTTTAGCAACAAGTCTTGGCGGAGTCCTCCTATAAAGCTCACCATTATGCAATGTGTACTTGAAAGCAAGCCGCCGAATATTCTTGTCAACTTTAGCACTAGGATCAAAAAAAAAAAAAACAAGAGAGGAGTTCTCCAATCTTCTAAATCGGTGCTACCATTGTCCAAAAAGAAATAGACCGATTTAAAAGAATTTTACATTGTTGTCCCAAATCATTAGTAACATCGGTTTGTCCAATTAATTTTGGTTGAACCGAATTCTTACTAGAATCGAAACAAGTAAATTTTCATGCATCGGCAAATGTTGTAAGTGGAAATAACCATCTCTTACCTCAAAGCTCGATGCACCTTGAGCAAGCAAGTTTGCTCTTTGCACATAATTCACATGCAATTGATCTTCTTCCTTGATGTAAGGAAGCAAGTTGAGCATAAAAATTGGCCTTATGATTTTCTTCTCTTGGAATATGCGAATTTTAAATTCGGTAAATTTACCAATTAAATCAAGGCACAAATCAAGGCGAGCACGAAATGATCCATCCAAACATTGACATTCACCGTAAAACTTGTTGCACCACAAGTAATGAATCACCAAATGCTTCAACATGTTCAACCCCCATAGCTTCTAACATAATCAATCCGAATAAAAGAGCTTCATATTCGGTTTGGTTGTTAGTACATGGAAACTCCAATCGGCTTGACATAGGAAATTCAGTACCACAAGAATTAACAAGAACAATTCCAACTCCGGCACCATCTTTTGCAAACCGATCCATCAAAATATAACCGCCATGGGGTAGAAGTGACATAATTCACCTCATGATCAAGATTAATACCATGCTCAACAATAAAATCAGCAAGAACTTGACCCTTTAAAATTCTCAATGGTTCAAAAGTCAAGTCATATTCAATTAAAGAGTATGCCCATTTGCCCACCCTTCCGAGTAAAGGATTGGCCGAAACAACATATGTTTGATTACATCGGCCCGGCATGCTACCACACATGTGCTTGACAAAAGATAATGTCTCATTTTGGAACAAGCAAAATAAGTGATAAGCATAATTTCTCAATATGGGCATACCTTGTCTCGGGATCAAGAAGACGGCGACCAAGATAAGCAACAACATACTCCTTTCCTTCATCTTCTTGAGTAAGAACAGCCCCAATCACCTTCTCTTCGGCGGCGATATACAATCGGAAAGGTACACCCCTTCTAGGCGCGAAGAGCGGTGGTGAAGACAAATATTCCTTTATCTTGTCAAATGCATATTGTTGGTTTGCCCCCGGGCAAAATCAGCTTCATTCTTCAACTTAAGTATGGGGGTGAAAGGAATAATCTTCAGGACAAGTTAGCAATAAATCTTCTCAAGTAATTCACTTTACCTAGAAATTTTTGCAAATCCTTTTTACATTGAGGTGCTTGAACTGCCTTGATCTTCTCTATCCTCTTGGGATCAATCTCTATGCCCTTATCATGAATAATAAACCCAAGAAACTTTCCGGTAGACACTCCAAAGGCACATTTGAGTGGATTCATCTTCAAACCATAGTGGCGCATCCTCTCAAAAGCAAGGCATAAATCGGCTAAATGAGGATCATGTGAAGCCGATTTAATCACCACATCATCAATATACACCTCCATAATCACACCAACGAGATCATGAAAGATAAGATTCATAGCACGTTGATAGGTGGCGCCGCATTCTTGAGGCCAAAGGTCATAACAATCCACTCAAACAAACCAACAAAACCGGGACAAATAAAAGCGTCTTGGAGGTATCTTCTTGACCATAAATATTTGATTATATCCAAAGCATTACCATCAAGAAAGCTAATAACCTTGTGCCCCGAAGCATCATTGATCAACATGTCGGCAATAGGCATAGGATACTCATCTTTGGGAGTGGCTCTATTTAAATCTCTCGAAATCAATGCACACTCTAATCTTCCCGGTGTCCTTTTTCTCCACCCAGGCACAATATTAGAGACCCACTCGCATATCCGCATGGGCCGGATAAAATCGCCTTTAAGCAACCGATCAATCTCCTCCTTAATTCGGTCATTGATGGCGAATTGAAGCGTCTTGGCGGTTGCTTGTAAGGCTTAAACCCCTTCTTAATGGGAAGCCGATGCTCAACAAGATTACGGCTTAACCCGGGCATCTCTCAGTATAGTCCCATGCAAAACAATCAACATATTCCTTGAGAAGCGCGATTAATTTAGCTTTATAATCGGCATCCAAGTTTTGGTTTACAAATGTCGGCCTTGGCACTGAACCATCCCCAATGTCAACTTGTTCCAAAGGGTCGGCCGACGTGAAACCTTGGCCCAACTTATTGAGCTCATCAAAGTCATCGATAGCTTCACAAGAATCGGTCTTTTCAGTCCGATAGTGTTCAAGTCTATGCTTTAACCATTGAAGTTTGTCTTCCATTAAGAAACAATGTTCACAATATAATATTGAGCCGATTATCCGTCGGCTTCAATGTTCTGAGCACAAATCCACGCTCATCATAGCTAATGTACCGATAGTTGGATAAATCTCTACCGAAAAGATAAGCAAACCCGTAGCTCTCAAGCGAGGCATCGGTTGTAGAAATCTCAACCGAATTATCCGCATGAACAATCTCTATGGCATCTCCCACCCATTGGATGAGGAATTGATGCAAACTAGAAGGAACACAAGGATTGGCATGAATCCAATCACGACCAAGGATAAGATCATAGCTACCTTCCACGTCGGCGATGAAGAAAGTCGTAGCCATGGTCTTGCTACCAACGGTTAATTCGACGTTGGCGATCCCCTTTGAAGGAATTGGCGTGCCTCCTCCTACGCCGGTGATGGTCATGTTGGTTTGAATTAGCTCCTCCTCTTTGCCACCAAGCTTCTTGAATAGTGAATAGGGCAAAAGATTGACAATTGCGCCACTATCCACTAGCATCTTCCGGATTTGGTTTTCCATTGATATGTCCGTTCACATGCAATGGCTTGAGGTGTCGACGGGCACGGCGGGCTTCTTGAAGATAGCATCTTGCACCCCAAAGGCAAACTCCGCAAAGAAGAACCTCATCTTCTCCATGCCCGATCACATAATAATCGGCAGAGAGAAAATGGTGTTCACCTCGGCGTGTGGCGGTGATGGCTCATAATCCACCAACTCTTCATCCTCAAGCGGCATTTCAATGCCAACCATGGCGTAGACGGCGGCAAAATCTTCCGGTGCACTGCGGACACATCGAAACAAGAGAATTCGGTTCAACCGGCTCGAAGTCGGTAAATCGAAGTTTGGGCAATAACGACCCGTCAACCGTCTCGGTTGAGTTATCAACTTGCTCATTTAATTTGGCTTTTGTCCCATCCGCTAGAAGTGCCAAAAGATCAACTTTCGGCTCGGGCACCTCTTCCACAGGCTTGGGCGGTCGTTCTTGCACTATGACCGACTTAACCGATTTATCAATCGGTTGAGACGTCCTCTTGGCGGCAGCGATTATCTCGGCCTCTTTATTCTTGATTTCTTGCACAATTTTCGGCAAGATCGGCCCTTCACCTTTCGCAGCCGGCCCAAACGCTTGAGCATCTTTTGTCTTGCTCATTGAAGCTTCCTCTTTTGTGTCTTATCGATATCAACGGGCACCACTTGGGCCGCAAGAAACGAGGATCCACAAACTTTTGTCTCTTATCTTGAGCCTCGGCAACCTCCTCCATGGTTTGATCTAGATCACTCTTGGAAGGCTCTTGCTCCTCAATCACAATCGGTTTGTTGACGTCACTTATAGGAGCTGTCATCGAACCGATAATGATGGAAGGTGGAGGAGTAGCGGATCGGAGCGAGCTTCTCGGCAACTTCAATCTTCTTGGGAACATAAACCCTTTGCATAGGCGCCTTCCCCTTTTGCTCGAAGTGAGCTCCCGGGACGTGGGCACCTCCTTCTTCTTCGTACCGCTAGAGCTCGATTGTGAGCCCAATCGGCCAAAGACGGTAGGCTTGGCCATGCTTGCAAAACACCTCCTTCCTTTATGGGACCCGAAGGATAGGGAACAAACACTCCCTTCGGTCCCCATTGTGGTGGTGGCGCCACATGGGATAGTGGTGGCCCCCAACGAGTCATCCTTGGACAGCGCAACCCGTGAAGAAGAAACAATATTTGGAGGAGTCATAGCCACTTGCTTGTTTCTCCCCTCATCACGCTTGGGAGGCGTAGACTCTCTTTTTTTGTTGGCCGATTCTTGAATCGGCCTTTTCTTTCTTGTACTTCGCCAAAAGTCCGTCAAATTCACATAAAGGCTTGATATGCTTCTTGACCTTTGGCTCATTGGTTTTCCAAACTCCAACTTAGGCTTTTGTGGAACGAATGTCTTTATCGTATGCACGCCGGAAGTGAGGGAGCTAGAATCCTCGGGGCCGGTGACGACTAAGGTAGTCGGTTCAACCGACTTAGTTGGCGTAGGGGCTTGATCATCTTGGCCGATTGCTTCAATCGGCCTAGCTGGTCTTGCTGCGCCGCGCACGACCATCTAGCCACGCTTGACGCCCGAATGCTTGCGCCCGAGCTAGCCACAATGGTAAGCTTCGTCTTGCCTTCTTCAGTTTGGCTAACTAACACTTGCCGTCCCGAATTCTTAGGAACATTCGGTGCGGGCGAGGCTCACCAATGATCACGTTCTTGCCTTGAGTTGTAGAAGCTTGCTCGGGGACGGATCAAGATGGCGGAGCCTTGACTTCAAGTGTCTTGGCTTCGGGCTTCTTAGCTTCAACCACATGCTTTGGAAAAGGATTCTTGTCTAGCCGCATGTCGGTAAGACTTAATCGGCCCTCATTAAGAGCCGATTGTACTGCCGACGGAAAGCATGACAATCGTTAGTTGCATGAGAGTAAGATTCATGATATTTGCAAAAGCCCGCTTCTTCAACACATCTGCGAGAAGGCATAACATATTTAATCTTAATGTACCCGATTTTCAATAATTCATCGAATATTCGGTCACATTTAGATGTATCAAAAAGTAAACTTTATTTCCTCATTCCGATTCCTATTAATCGGCTTGAGAGAAGGGCAAGTTACTTGTTTGTTTTCCTCGGCCACCTAATTTCAGCAGCCAATACCTCTTTAGTCTCATCGTCGGACGAAGAATAATCGTCCACATGATGCACGTTGGAACGACGAGACTTATAATCATGATCTTGAGAATTTAAACGTGACTCAACAAAGAATAGCTTTCTCAATTAAATGAGGCAAAGTAGTAAATTGAATATGCTCAAGCTTATCTCTAATCTTAGAATGCAAACCATTAAAGCATATGTCAACTAAGTCACGTTCGAAATCATCAAATGAAAGCATCGGTTCTTAATTTCTTTACAACGCCTAATGAACTCAAAGCTACCGACTCACTACGACCTTGCCTAACCGATGTCAAATGTGATAATCTAGTTTCTCGGACTCCATCATAAAAGTGAGCATGAAACTTTTCCTCTAATACAGCCCAAGAACCAATGGTAGATGATGGCAAAGATGTAAACCATGAAAAAGCAATTACTACAAGTAAGTGACAAAGGGAAATTTACGACACCTCATGTAATCTTGAGCCGCCCCCTCACCCAAGCGAGCTAAAAACATACTAACATGTTCCATGGTAGACTTATTATCATTGCCACTAAATTTTGAAAATCGGGTACCTTCCAACCCGGTGGATTTTTCAAGAAGTCAAAATGTGGAGGGTACGGTTTGTTGTAGGTGCCCCTTGAGGTTTTTAATTGGACACCGAGGCTTTCCTGCAAAGACTTATTTAAATCTTCCTTTAGCCGATTAAATGCATCATTCATATCGGCAGAGGGAGGATCTGGGGCGGAAGTTTCATCACCCATAATAGGAATTCGACTAGGGGATTTCGGTGGGTTGGGTAACACGGCGTTGCCCCCCGAATTCCTAGCATTTATTGTTCTATTAATTGTTTGCCGATTACGATCTTGTACATCGGCAAACGAAACCATTTGCTTATTATGCTTTGTTTCCTTAGTAGTGGAAGAATCGCTTTATCGGCCTCCGGAGGAGCCGATTGGGACGATTTTTCCTCTTTGTAAGAGGTGTACCATGCTTGATTCTCATAAAAATTAGGAGGCATGCCATACTCATCTTGCTCATCATCAATTTCATCTGTTTTTAAGCACTCTACCTTCTAATTTATCAAATCTAGCCATAAGCATGTGTGCAATATTAGTCATAGTTGAATCTACTTCTTTCTTATGGCCCTCAAGCATAACAAAGATAATCAGCGTGTTGAGGATAAGAATCATCAAATTTAGGACCGGTAATCTGTTACCTCAACCTCTGGAGTAGATGAATCGACGGGAAGAGTGACGGTGACAGGCACATCACAGCTCCACCTTGTCGCCACGACCCACGGCACAACTCTCCATGAACGCACGTTGAGTAGCTTCAATCATCTGCTGCATCTTGGCTTTCAATTCGTCCGGAAGCTCATCAACGGAAGAGGGGTGGATGACGTTGTCATCAGTTATCTCGGTGAGCTTCGCACCACCGCTCCCGTTGTTGGCGAGGCATGATGTTGGAGTCTTCAAAACGCAATTGACGCCTTGCTTTCCCCGGCGGAGTCGCCAAAAGTATGTTGACGCCGAAACTAGGGCTTCACACCAACACACCGGGAGGGCCTTAGACGCCCACGAAGACCGCGATCGATCTTGGAGCAGCGAGCACCGCAGCGTGGCAGCCCAAAACCGATCTAGGGATCGGTAGGGGGCGTGAAGCTCGGTGACGGCCGAGATGACCTCAACGCACCTCCGGGAAGACCCGTCGGGAGGACGCACGCCGGGGGTGCTCTAGGACCAGCGTGGCCGCCTAGAACGCCGACGAAGAACGCGGAGTTCGCCGCCGAACAGCAGGATAGAGGGGTTGAGAGAAGAAGATGACCTACAAACGGGGACGGGAGGTAGATTGATTGTCGATTGGATGTAGATAGGATCAATCGCCATGAACCCCTTCATTATATAGGGAGGGTGGTCTTATCCTTTTAGGAAGGCGCCCTAAGACGTTTCCAAACACCAAAAAACCGACCTAACCAAGTTTGGAAACAAACCGGTCGATATTGATTCGGATCAGCCCGGAATCGGGCCGGCCGGACGCCGCTACTGATAGCACGGGCCTCTCGCAGTAACAACACGACGCCTTCCGGTGCCCAGCGTCCGGTCGATTCCGGAGAGGTCTGAATCGACCGCTTGCGCCCGGTCGACCGGACGCCGACCGGACGCTGCTACAGTAGCTCCGGCCTCTGCTACAGTAGCACCGGTGCGCCCGGTGGTACTGTAGCACCGACCTCCGAGGGGTTTCGTCTTGGGTCCAAAACTCATCCATCCGACTCCAAATGGGGCGATCCATATATGTTTTTTGATCAGCGCGACGAGACGAACGCAATGGTGAAGTCCGTTACTGATTTTGAGAAACTTTTATGTGGACGAATTTGGGCGTCAACAGGTGTGGAGTGATTTTAGAGGGGGACGAGTGGGGTGGGGTGGATTGGGTTTTGAACACAGACGTGATTAGTTTGGTTTGGTTATGGCCTGGATGACGCACCATTACCAGGTTTCATGGAGGCTACGTAAGTGCCCTTTGATTGTCTAGTTTGCATTATCAAATGCTGCCATGAAAATTTTTCCAAGCTCCAGTTGTGGGCCGTGGTTCTCAAATTGTTGGCTGTGGCTCTCCAGTTTTCTACGACCGAGCGAAAGCTGGCCGGCGTCCTTGCTCTTCCCGGCCCACTCAAACACGCCAAGCTGACGACGACTCGGACGGAGGCCCCTTTGTTAAACAGCCCCGCAGTCCTACCCGGACTCGGAAACCAGCCCGCTCCCGTCTATAAATCCAGAGATCCCCGCCTCCTCCTTTCTTTCCTCAGCAATCAAATCAAAGTCGGTGGAATCCAAGCCCTAGGCCGTTCGCACTCGAGCCCAACCAGCAAACTAAAACCAAGGCCGCCGCACTCCCAAAGCCCCTCGCCAGATAAAACCCACCGCCATTCAAAACCGTTTGCCTCCGTTCCTTCCGAGCTCCCAACAACGCCTGCGCCGCGCCGCGCCGCGCCGCGCCGAGTCCTCTCTCGATCATGGCTTCCGCGGCGGGCGCGGATCCGACGGCAGCGCTAGGGCTGGGGCTGCGCAGCGGAGCGGGGCGTGGGGAGGAGGCGGAGCCGCGGCGCCGGCGATGATGAACGGCGCGCATGAACCCGGGGTGGACCTCGCCAGGCACCCGTCCGGCTTCGTCCCCACCCTCCAGTGAGCCCTCCTGACTCCTGAGCCCTCGACGCAGATCGATCGATTGCGGTGAAAACTTGGACGTGAGGGCACGAGTTGGGTGGGGACGCTTTAATTTGTGGATGATGATGATGATGGGAATTGGGTATTTGGGTGGGGCGTTTTGTGGAGCGATGATTGATGGGAATTGGGGACAGGGTAAAATTTGGATTCGACCAATTGCACCGGCCGGCTCTTGGTTTTGATCTGTTATTACGATTTGCCCACCGGGAAGGCTTGAGGGTTGGTTGGCGTCTGTGGATTGGGAACCGATTTGGGGCATTGCGCGTTGCGTCGGGGTGATTCCTTCGTGTCTGATCCTGTCAGGGCACGATTATGAAAGGATTAGAGCCCCTTATTCGAACATCGATCTGAATCGATTGTTTGCGACTGAACATTGTGCGCTGGACCTGGATTTAGCCACCTCTTTACAAAGTTCTTGAAACTGATTCTGACCGAGAGCTCAATCTTCGAATTGCATATCTAGTCAACTAGTACGAGATAGCAGTAGTTATCTCCGTGGGGCAGGGGAATTATGCATGACCTGTTTGATCCTTAGCATGACATGGGGAGATTATATTAAAGTGCGTTGAACTTGCACCAAAAGGAACTAGCATGCCATCATTGTTGATCTGGCTGTAAAAGACGTTGCTGTTTTTCTTTTTGAGGTAAAGAGTTGCTGGTGCTTTGTGACGTTTCTTTTTTCTTGATTTGATTTCAAAAGGGTTGAAACTTGATAGGTGTGATTGCCTTAAATTTTCTGCCTAGTTTGAAATAATGAAGTTGTCCTAACCAGCCTCTGTTGCTTGATGTGTCAGGAACATCGTATCGACAGTCAATTTGGACTGCAAGTTGGATCTGCAACAAATAGCCAACACTGCTCGTAACGCAGAGTACAACCCAAAGGTATCATCGATCAGTGCTGCTCTGCTACTGCCTTTTCATTTACCCTTGGGCATTTTCCATGAAACTCTATATTACATTCGTTTATCAACTGCGGTTTCACTCTCACCCTAACCCTTGATACTTGACAGCGTTTTGCTGCGGTTGTCATGAGGATAAGAGACCCCAAGACAACAGCATTGGTATTTGCTTCGGGGAAGATGGTCTGCACTGGAGCAAAGAGCGAAGACCATTCAAGGCTTGCTGCGAGGAAGGTATAAAATCTTGTCATATTTCACCATGCAAGGGATAAAACAGTTGATGGATGCCATTTTTTGCTTTTTGCTGAATTTTGCCATGTGACTCAATATGTGTATGTATATGGCGTTTATTAATGCTATCCTCCATTGCAGTTTGCGCGCATTGTCCAGAAGCTCGGCTTCCCAGCTCGGTTCAAGGTAATACTTTTGTCACATTGTTGATTCATTCAGAAAGGAAAAGGATTATTCCTGATCTCTCACTTTGTTTCAATGGGTTTTGGTGACATGCAGGATTTCAAGATCCAGAATATGGTTGGGTCATGTGACGTCAAGTTTCCCATTCGTCTGGAGGGCCTCGCTTTGCACACTGGCAGGTCTGCCAATGTAAGTTCATAACTGCACAATTAGCTACATTTGGAGCTCGGTCCTCAACTCTTTCTTCAGTTCAGAACTTGTATGCCTTGTTGTTGTTGATCCTCACTGATCTGTTGCTCTCCTGATGTTTGACAGTATGAACCAGAGATCTTCCCTGGCCTGGTGTACCGTATGGCGGAGCCCAAGATCGTGATCCTCGTCTTCGTCTCTGGAAAGATCGTCCTCACTGGAGCCAAGGCGCGGGAAGAGATATACACCGCCTTCGAGAACATATACCCGATGCTCGTGCAGTTCAGGAAACGGCAGCAGCGGTATCATAGGTAAAGTGTCCCACATCGCTTCTTGTTGACATTCCAGCCCTGTTTCTCTTATATGTATCTCATATCTGACGCGAGTTCCTACTGTGTGCCACCAGATAGGACGCGGTCCGTCTGGGAAAGGGCGTGATCGGCATATGCTTGATGCTTCAGCCACTGTAGAAGTGAACATAACACGACCTGGGTGCCAGAACCCAGAACTTTGGACACGGACTGTCGGCACCCGTTTTTGTAATACATACTTTTTATTTTTGGAGTTTTGTTAGTAGATTGGGAGATTTAGATGAGGGGAATTTACACACTTGTCAGTGAAAAGAACTGTCGAGATTGAATCTCGTTCAAAAGATTAAACAAGAGGCGAGTGACGCTTGGCTTGTGTAAAGTTTTTGACGGCCTTGATTATGGGCGTTCAAATCCCTTAACTGTGTATAGCTTATTGTGCGTTTCAGCTTTGTTTTTTTTTTCCTCGAACACGCAAAAGGTTTGCGCGTCTTTTGTATTAAGACGAATGAAAGTTAAGAGTTACAACGACGCGTCATGAACGACGCACTAGGGGGAATACAATTATATCAAAAGCTCAGCCCTCCCTAGCGTAAAAGAGAACAAACGCGATTACTCACTAGATGAACAACCTAGTCGACATGGCCGTTCAGCTTTGTCAGTCTCCTCCCTTTTTTTTATAATATGCATCTGTATTTCAGATAAGGAAAACGTACATCATGGAGTACAAACAGCGCCGGCTCTACAATTTCAAGGACTTAAGGACAAGCAAGAAGATAAGGGCCCGTTGAACCTTTTCTTTTTCTTTTTCTTTTTCTTTTTTTTTGCGAACGCCCGTTGAACTAGTCTATACTCATAAATAAATATATAGTATGAACTAGTCTATACGCCAGACCCGCTGGATGAGGTTAGGGCCGGGGCTGGGGCGGCAAGGAAGCCAGGAACGAAGTAACAAAGCGAAACCGATTGGTTGCCTCATTGCCTGATGCCTGGACGCTTGATGGATGAATGGATGTACTCCCTCCGTCCCTTTATGTATGTCGCCGGAAGCGTGTGCGTGAGGGAAACACGGTTTTCTAGAGACAAACATTTAGGGACAGAGGGAGTATGTGTTAAGTACTTGGGGCTGCTTTTGCCTGCTTTGTTAATGCAATGGGCCTTCAAATGAAAAAAAAAAAAACAAATAAAAACATTATATGTACTAAACACTTATATGATGTTGGGCCCCCGGCTTCATGGGCCACGGCGGTCGCCCCGCGCCTGCCTCCCCCGAGCCGCCCCGAGTACAAATACTGAGACACATA
The DNA here is from genome assembly GCA_015847255.1 of Hyparrhenia diplandra. NCBI lineage: Eukaryota > Viridiplantae > Streptophyta > Magnoliopsida > Poales > Poaceae > Hyparrhenia > Hyparrhenia diplandra. The sequence goes on from JADLZK010008947.1 coordinate 149,605, forward strand.
CAAAGGATATACGGTGACACCTGTTCTAACTCAACTTCACGAAGACACCTAAACAAAAAAGAAAATACAAAGAGGCCCCCGGCATCTTCGTGAACCAACAGAGCTCGACTCGCCGCCCGCCGCCGCCGTCGCCAAAGAAGCAGGGGCAACACCATGAGCTGGATGAATCCCATCACACATAGGCTTTGAGTGGAGTCGAATTTGACACCCGTCATCAAAGACAGGATGAAGCCAACGGCGGTCGTCCGTCCGACCGGGAACACGCGCCCCAATCCATCCAGCTCCCAGATCGGGCGCCGCCACCAACGACCTCCGCCCGATGGAAGGAAGAGCCAAATCCAGCCGGCTGCCTTCCCGAGAACCCATAGATGTCTCCGTAACCAAAAGAAGAAGAGAGGCCAGCACCAACATCACCTCGACGAAGATGAAGAAGCGCCGGCCCGGGCTCCTCCGGCATCGTCGCCGAAGCTTGCCGCAAGTCTTTGGAGAAGGACGCCGTCGGGGGCGAAGGAAAGGCCGCGAAACATTATTCCCCAGCCCGACTCCTCCGCCCGCCGACACGCCCGAGCACAGACACCGCCCCGCCGCCAAACGACGACGAGCATACCCTAGCCTCGTCATGAACCCATGACCGCAAACCCTAGACCTAGGTAGAGAATTACCTAATCTATATACAACCGCACGGCGATTCCCTAGCCCACCCCATCTACGACGCCCGCTAGTCAGCCGGAGAGGAGGAGAGCCGGCGGAATCGCTGCCGAAGCTTCGGATCGCCCTCTTGTCGCCTTGAACAACTGTAGCAAGGGGAAAAGAGGCGAAGAGTCTCGATGCCACACACGCAGTTGCTCTAGTCACCAAGTTCGCACTAACTTTTTCTCTATGTTATAAATGGTGCATAATCACATTGTTCATTCAGAAAAAAAAAGAACGAGGTTATGTACGAGAGCCACTGATCTGAGAAAGAGCAGGTAAACAATCTGAGCTTCACTCTTCTAAAAGGGATCCATGTAAAAGTTGCGATATATATCATGATGATGATTATACTTGCGAAGAATGCACCTTGGATCCCTTGAAATTCATGTTGGGTACGTGGTAGACCCAAATATGCTCCGCTAAAGCTCAATTGGGCTAGGCTGTTGTAAAATTTCATTTTCAGGGGAACCTGGGGGGGAACGGGGAACGAAAATGTTTTCTTGCGGGTAAAGTGAGCAGCCCAGAAACAACACAGAGGGGCGGCGTTGGAGGGTTCCGGCCTTTTTTTACGGACATGCCGACACAGCGACACGACTAACAAGCCAGGCCGCGGTCTCGACCAACAAGGCCAGGCTTCCTCATCAAAAGAAGGAAAAAGTCTACATTTCCTCCCCCAACTATCACTGAAGTTCACTTTTTCCCCTCAACTTCAAACCGGACAAATCGCCCTCAACTTTTGAAACCACGCATTTTTTTCCTCCCTCAAGTGGTTTTGAAGGCGGTTTTACTACAGTAACTCCGGGTTTGTTACAAGTAACCCCGGGTTTGCTACAGTGTCCGTTCCTTTGTCTTTTTTTTTTTTTTTAAATTCGGTTGAATCTTTCAAAAATTATAGAAAAATCATAAAATAAAAAATCCATTTTTGTTGGACTCCACATGAGTAGATCTACACGGTTAATATATAATATGATATGCTTTAGTTCAAAAAAATAATTATAGAATTTGCAGCTATGAATTGTTTTAATTAATTATATATTCACCGTGTAGAACTTTGTACTAAAAGCATATCATATTATATATTCACTTTGTGTAGATCTACTCATATGGAGTCCAACGAAACTAGATTTTTTATTTTATGATTTTTCTATGATTTACTATGATTTTTTCAAAGATTCAACTGGAATTTTTTTAAAAAGAAAAAGACGAAGGAACGGGCGTTGTAGCAAATCCGGGGTTACAGTAGCGAACCCCGAGTTATCAGAAGAAACCGCCTTCAAAAACAGCCTGAGGGAGGAAAAAATGCATGGTTTGAAAAGTTGAGGGAGGTGATTTGGTCCGGTTTTAAAGCCGGAGGAGGAAAAGTGAACTTCTCGGTTGGGTGAGTGAATGCGACTTTTTCCAAAAAAAACAGGCCAGGCCTTTCCGCCGAGCTGCGCGAACCGTGAAAGCCCATCGCGCTTCACTCACGAACCACTGCAAGCCTGCAAACATCGCCTCGTGCTCGTGTGCTGCTGGTGCCGCCACCCCCAAGCCCCCAATCCAATCCCACGGCCGGGCGCGCGCGCACAGGATACGGAGGAGATGACGAGCATGAGAGCTCCAACCTCCCCTCCCCATTAGCGGCCGCCGCCGTCACGGGGCGGGACTGGTGCTCCCTCCCTTCGATCCCTGGTGCGTCCCATTCCATCCCCTCCTCAGCTTCCAGTCTCGGGCCGGGTGCGTCAAGCTTACGGTTCCCGATGATTGCGCGGCGCTGATCTTGCGACCGCATTGTGACATTCGTATCCGGCTGTGATTATTTCGCCCACCTCTGGTCATCATGCGGTTCACCAGTCCGTTGTGCTGATTGATGGATGGCTTTGGCTTACCTTTATTATGGGCTCGGTGGTGGCTCGGCGCGTAACAACTGTTTCGTGTGCCTGTAAGGGCCTGTTTGGATCCCTTCATTTGGAGGAATTGAAATATTACCACTTAAGAAATTAGGCTATTCGGCTTGGAATTTTAGAGTCCACAGCTTTTCAAATTCATATGGTGGGAGATGAGAAATGAATTTTAGGAATTCTTCTTTCCCAACTTGAGTAAGTTGTAGAATTTATTGAAGTAATATTGACCCTGAATTTGTACAACCATATTAGTTTTTTTTACCGTGCGGTAAGCGTATTTCACTAAGAGCCTGTTTGGATCCCATGAATTGGAACCAAAGTGTTTCTCATTTTATTATTAGATTATTTTTTTCAATTTGTTCCAATTCCTGGGAACCAAGCAGGGAGTAGAAAGTTACAATGTGTGGTCTTAGGAAGCCTAGGCTTACCAAAATCAATGCAATCCTTGCAAGACTATTCTCACAAGGATCAACTAGAGTTCACAATTAAGTAACTACATACAAACGATTTGCGACCGGATGGCTACAAGCACTAAAAGAAACAGCCATCATAGTGACAACTAGCAGCTAAAGGGGACACCTCTAAGCAACCAAAGCCTCAACGTAGCAGCAAACTTATCATATTTGGTGCTATGTTTATCTCCTACTGCTAGTCGTTCGGACTCGGGCGTGACCAACCCGACTTGGTCTTTATCAGGTTTGGGTCATGGTTTTATTGTGTACAGCTACACCTGATAATTCATAGAAAAGTATAATATCAAATTATTGATCACAAATAACTAGAATTATACTATTGGTGATAATTTCATACATTGCTATTGTGAAAGTTCTGCCATTTTTTATTTGTTTCTTTTTACTGTTGTAATGAATTGTTTTGTTATTGACACAATGGGCTTTGATAAACATGATGGACTTCTTAGAAACTCTTTTCTTATTAATTGAAAGGCAGAGCTCCTGCCAGTGCGTTAATTAAAAGATAAAGATGATGGATTCCATAGTTCTTTTTTGTTTCTCTCAAACACACATCAGAAATGGATCGTGTGCACCTGTTATTACAAATCACAACTGCCTAGGCCTAGTACTACTGCTGTAAAGCCCCTACGTGTGATCTAGCCAGCACCGCACAAAGGCCAAAACTGATCTTGCTTGGTCACTTCTCTCAATACGATCTGGCCCATCTGTTCTCTATCAAAGGTGCAGCAGTTATGGTGCTTCCTCACCGTCCAAGTGACATACAACATCATTTGACCCAAATATCATGATATTGATGCTCTCTGCAGTAGCTATGTAATCTTTTGTATACTCCATGCATGTTTACTGCTGGGGCAAGCATATGCGACCCAATATATGGTGGTTACCTGGAAGGATTCTTGGATATTCACAAAAGGAATGTGGAAAACTAACTAAACCAAGTTAATTCTTCAATCGATTTTGTCATGTGGACCCAATTGTCCAACTAAGTTTTATACCTAGTGTTGTTGTTCCTCCTTAGTCTAACACGTGTATGAGTTTGAGTAAATGATTTATCCATTCCATGGTTTCGTTTTTCTGACACTTGAGTTCATGACTTGTTCTGGTGTTTTGTAAAACTTAGTTGGTACATCTGAAGTAATATCCATTCCAAGGTTTAGCTTGGCAGTAAAAAAAATATCCACCCTTCATGAGTTGTAAATGATTAATCCATTCCAAGGTTTGTGCTTAACCATGGATAAAAAGGATTTTTTTACTTCAGAATGGATAAACCCTTGGCCTTATGTCTTGTTCTGGATTTATTTGTTTTCTGACACTCAATACATCTCATTTTTTTTTCGCGATTGGGCCTTTAACCTGTGTTTCCTCAGTACATCTCAATAAACGATATAATTAACAGAAAAAGGTTTGTTCTTAACTCAGTATTTTTTAGTAAAATAAAGGAACAAGGAAAATATACCACTAGCTTATCTGAAGTAATCTCCAGAAAGGGGTGCGAGTTCTATAGAGCTTAGTTAGATATATATCCAGTAGCAGACCTGGAGCTTTTTAGGGGCCTGAGCGGTTTAGTGGGCTATGCAGCTGAGTAGGTCTAATCCCCTTTGTATATGGACTGCACACTAATTAAATTTATTGTGTCCAACAGCAATGAACTCAGGCGGAAGCCCAGGGTTGCCAGGCCGTGGGTCCGCCAGTGGATATATCACTGTTTTCAATGCTTTAGGTAGAACTGCAAATCAGTGGTAGTATAATTAAGAATGCTACTGAGTAACTTCTAACATTTAGAACTCTTTCTGAGATGCTGATTAACGACATTGATGTGAGTGGATTATTATTCTATTATAGTGAACAATCCTTCTGTCATCGTACGCAGCTTGCACCATATCGCATCCAATATTATTTAGGTCGGTAGTCAACTTGTTATAGGACATGTATTGCTTCCTTCTTTTTTGTAAAGCAGCTTATGTAGTCTTTGGTACATAATGCAAGTTATGTCGGGTGAAGCAATGATAAATTATTTGAAAGATATATCCTTTTGACTATGAAAGGGTGGGCTGTATTGTTTGATGTGACATGTGTATAACATAGGATAAGGAAGATGACTGTGTGAAAGGTATAATGGTTTCTGGATTTTGATTCTTATCCAGCAAGTTGAGTGACTAGAGATCCTGTGCTTTACTTCTGATCTCTTCAAGACATCCCTACTAATTTCGTTAGAACTAATTGTAACGTTCACTCTAATATAATGGTGCTCACTGCTTCCATTATTCTGTTTTCTTGAATGCCAAACATCTGGTACAAAATTTAGGAACACTGACCTCTAAAGAGTCAAGCCAGATAGTAATGTTCAGATGCAATTATTCTCTTCGATATGACGGCATGTTTACTATGATTCATTCATATTTCATATGGCATTCTAAGGAAAAGAGCTTATATATCAATGATTTCATTCCAAATGTTTATTTCAGGTGAAAAATCTTAAGACTGGCATCTGCTGTTTTCAGAGATTATTTGGCTTATATCAGAACTATGCTATATCAATCCGTTAGGCCCAACTTGGTGAGAATCTTCCTGTTCTGGGCTATGCAGTAACGATCAAAAGGTTTCCTTTAATGGATATATGTAAGCTCTACAATTTCTCTTATCTAGCTTCAAGTTTGAATTATCACCCCCAAAGTTGTGCAACTGTAAGTATGGCTTGTGAAAGAGACCCCTCAAAGGCCAACCCATTCGTATGGCTGGAAAGTTGCTAGAATTTATATGCTCATATGTTCCCATCAGCGAACAGTAGTCTATATTTCTAGGGCATCAAGATTCATCATGCAGTTCCCGCTGTGGTGTTCAATTCCCTTTTGATCTCTAAGGCCAACCTGGAATTAGCTAATTAATCACCCAGCCCCCTATTCAAATATATTTTATCCATAACTTACTAAATGATAGGATGAGACATCAATGACTAGCCTGATAGTGAAAGGTGTGTAGATAGACATCAAAGTAAAATGATAAAACCTGTTGCTTTCTAAAGAACTGGGACTCTACCAATATGGAATATTTATCTTCAACATCATCCCTGGACCCTGGACTTACTGAATTCAAGTCTTACACGTGGTACAGGATGCTGATTAAAGATTCTCTAATTGCAATTATTTGCCACGTATGGTTTTGCTTTGAAGTTTCATGTTCTGTAGTGAGATCCTGTTCATAACAAGGCCAGCTAGTGCAAGCAATAATTCATGTAAGCTGGATGCCTTCACTAATTTCGTTTACCGTAGTATAGATATTGCCGCACCATACCATTACTTAAAATAAAGCACTGTTTGAATACAGAAGTACTGGGTACAAAGGAACGGAGGAAGGTGGTGATAATTATTCTGTATGGAAAGGGGGTCCCATGGCAATGTTAACTCTATAGGAGGGGTGGAATGGTTGGTTACAGGGCCATGTGCAACGGGAGGGCACAAGTGGGGAACAGGGGTTGCACGGGATAACATGGGAGCCATGTCTCTCCATGTTGCTAGTGTGTATTTGTGTATAGCTTTCACTATTGGCTGGACCCCTCTGGCAAGGGAATAACTACCAACAACTCATAATTCCGGCACTTCACTTTTCATCTCCTACCCTTTTCCTGTCTATATTAGCAACTAAAAGAAATGGATGCTTTACAATTTCCTCTCTTTTTTTTTTTCCAAACTGACTTTTGCAGATCATGTTCTGATTGGCAGTCATCGTCGTGGCACAGCAGAAGAGAATTCATTCTCCTGAGACATGATACTTTGTTGAGTCTGGCTTTTTGACAAAGGGAATCAAACTGATTCCTCAAAAACTACCTTGTACTCAGCTAGTTTCAGGTATTTGGACAACTTGCCGTTTTATTATTGTTTCCTATTTGAACTCAGCTTGGAGTTGCACGGGAGGATTTGCGTGCTTTGGACGTGGAGATAGATTCTACATGTTTCCAGCGACTTTTACTCATTGCTTAAAGTATCTGTGCCGATGTAACAAAATGGATATCTGGAGGAGTTCTAATGCCCTGCAGCTTTGGTTAGCTCAATGAATCATTAAGCATGATATATGACTGACAACCAGAGTGGTGCAATAGAAATATTCACCTCACTCTACCAGTAACTAAGCAAATTCAGGTGAACTGGACCTCTGACTGGCAGTATGACGTTTTGGTCGCTTTGTGTTTGCTCTGCGAGGACAATCTCACTCAAGTGTGTGCTTTAGGTGATGGTACCTTTTGTGAAACCATGGGGTATCTTTGCAGTAAAACCATGATAACATTGAAGAATGGCACTTTTAACCCAACCAGAAGGAAGCCAACAGCTCTGATGGTCACATGGGCAGGACACCTTATTTGGATACGACTAAATTTCTGTGAGTTTGAAACTTCAGAGGTGTCAAAGGCAGCAACCACATGGAGATCAAAGCCGATCTTTGAGTTTGGTAAATTGCTTCGGTCCAGCTCAGATATACTTGTACGTCAGTGTCTGGTTAGTTCCCATGCCAGTGGTCAGCTCTGCAATTTGCTCACCGTCGCCTAGTGGCACCAATCCAGCACCTTTCTGGGAACGTTGGTTGAGGTACATCAACATTTCTATGCCAGATTGGTATGGTTGTGCTGCAACCACTGTGTCATCCTGGTTAGTGGTGCCAGATATTGTAGTGCAAGCATCTACTACATATATTCTGATGGCATCAAGAGACCTGTATCATCGCGCGTACAACTCCACACAGGGCCAGCCAAATTGGCTGGCTCACTTTGATTGTGGGCGTTGAAGCATTGTTGTCAACAGTTGGTCCTAACTTCACTTGCTGGATAGGTGCTGCTTCAAAAGGTTAAGAGTTGTAGTGCACCATATAGCTTTGTACAACCACACAAGGGCAGGGATTATGGAGGGCCCGACAGTTGGCAAAGGTTAACATGTCGAGCCAATGACAGCTCCTGACTTGGACAAGAACAAATCTTGGAGGTTTGCTGCAACAGAAATGGTCCTCCCAGGCACACAGCGTAAAGCCAGTGCAGTACTGTCTTTTTCTTCCAAGAAAGAAGCTTCCTTTCCCCTAATAACGCCAGCTTAATCTGTGATTAACTTTGCACTTGAGCGAAGAGGAGGAGGCTGGAAGGAAGGACAGGGATCCAGGCTCTGATTTGCTGGGAAGCTATTCATCACTTCCTTCAGGGGCAAGCTCTAATTATTCGGCGAGCTTAGGAGTCACGTCTCGGCATGTGATTCGATATCAGAGGTACGCATGGCTTGTGGCTAACCCTTGGTGTGTGGTCCAGCAGCACAAGCCACAAGCCACAAGCTGTGCTAGATTTGCGGTTTCATCTTGCAATCATGGATGGTTCTGCTTGATTAGTTACTTACTTGCAAGCTTGAAGAGGACAAACAAAGCCACGAAGAGGGGAAAAAAAGATGCTCGATCAGATGGTCTCCAGCAACACTGGACCATTTATATACGTGTTTAGCTGGACCATCATCGATCACCGTGGCTCACCGGCACGCAGTAGGTGTGCTGCGATGGTGGACCTAGTTGCTCTTCTCTCCGGTCAGGTGTGTAAGAATGTGTCGTTTAATTTTGTGACGTGGCATGGTCGCTGAAGAGTCGAAATTATTGCTACTGGTTGCTGTTAGAATCCGAGGTAAAACTCTACCAATAATGCAAAACCGGATTGAAGGTTTTCCCTTTTGACTCGCTAAAACCCTTTTGGATAACCAATTTAATTGCTAACGTTGCTTTCAGTCGCTAATGTGATACACATGTTTGTTTGTAGTAGTCTGTTTAAAAACTGTTTGTACTGACCAAGGCCTCTCTGTTCACTTTCCAGCGCTTCTGCCTTCGCTTCTGGCCGGTGCATTCTGATGCTGCCATGCACGCACAAGTAATCTCAGCATCATCAACAGCATGCTGCTTTGTCGACGCTGACACCACAGAACACGACACGCATAGTTTAGCTCCCCTCCCGGCATCGGAGGGAGCTCTCTTCCTTTTCTACGGCTGCCTGCACCGGCCCTGGCGGCTCCTTAATTTTTGCTTCCGCTCCATTCAGCCGTGCTGTGCTGCAGTGGAAAAGCCGCAACTTTTCCGGTAGGGTTCCCGGCTCTTCCTTGTTCTATATAATTTGCCTGTCGTGTGTTAGTGTGTAGTGTTAGAGTTAACATATATATATGTATATATATATATATATAGATAATAACAGATCAAAAGAAGAAACTGGCACATCATGGTGTCGCTGTCAGGCGGCGTAACGCAAGCCATTAAGAAATCCAGTCTTGCACACTTGTACCGCCTCCATGCTCTCGCTTTGATCCGATCTTATCATTTGCGTTGCGTCGCGACCCAATCATTTTAACATCAACTTTTCTTGCACAAGCGACGATGCCCTTTTCCTCTTTACCGGTTTGTCACCCTAGGACGCATGATGCGCTCTTGATGCCTCCCCACCCATTACTCCTACCCTTTCGGGTGGTTAGCTAGCTTCGCGCCGACATGCATATATGCTAATATGCATGCGTGCATGTCTAGTGTTAAGGGTATAGATTATAGAGTATCTGGTTTGCTTAAGGCACTAGGTAGCAAAAAATATCTCTAGTGAAATAAACGCATGGACGGATCCAGAAGTGTGCAAGACTGTTGTCACCCCGACAACATTAACTCATACAAAACCCAAATGAAAATTACTATGCACACAAGAGAAAATTACACACATGTTTATCATAACTATGTTAGTAACATTATTGATTCTTAATTCTAGATCCGTCCTTGTATAAACGGGAGGGCTAACGATTTTTGTGAAGTCTTCGACTAGTTGTTAGTCAACTAGTTAAGCTATAACAACATGACTAATTTTACCTCACAAACAACTTTATTTAACAATAGGGCTCCCACCCGGGGTTCAAATCACGGGGTGCGACACATTATCCCTGGATTTATTCCGAATTTTTTTCGCGCTATGCATTAAGTGGTAGGCGGCGTTCCCGTCCGACAACGAGACGCATGTGGTGACTTCGTGAACTTCAAGATTTGCCGGTTCAGTCTTTTCGAAGGTGCTCATAGGGGTAAGGTTTGCGAGACGTGTGTTCATAGGGGTGAGTGTGTGTGCGCGTGTTGAGCGTCAAGCGTTATCTTGTGTAATCTCAAAAAGGCACCGATTTGTAGAGGCGGTTGGATCTCAATCAAAGTCGGATGAAGACAAACTTTATATATAAAAAAAGTTGAGAGACTACAACTTTATTTTCTAGGCCTGATTTGTGATTTATGAAAAATAGTTTCTATTTTGCTATTTTGATTTGATTTGTGATTTCTAGAGATGTCGAAGTCGCGTCTAGAAATCAATTTATAGAGGAGGTTTGTATTTCCAAACATCTATCTCGCAAACCATTTTGTAGACTCAAATAAATGGAGGTGGCTAGCCACCTCACAAATCCTTTACCTAGTAATGTGAAAAATGCATCCCACATTCCTCACAATCCAAGTTGCCAAATGAAACACATGTAATTATACAATTGAGATTCTCATATTATCTAGTTTTTCACAATCCACAGTTCACATGTAGTCTTTAACTTCGCAATATGAAGTTGAAACAAAAAACATACCCTTAGACTAGTCTCGAAGTTTCATGGTCTCTCATTTGCATTTAATAGTCTATCACATAGGCATTTTTTTACGACATGACAATGTTTTTATGAAAAGATAGAAGAAATGAGTATAATGGAGATAAAATCTCTTGGCACGATTACCAACTCTAGATGAGTCATAGAATTTAATGTATATGAAACAATAGAAAGAAAACTATGCATTGAGAATGGGATGTTTCACTGTGTTTCATTTCATTTCATTCTCTATATGATGTAGTAGTCTTTTTGAAAACAATACAATGAAACTCTTCAATGAGAATGACATTCACTTTGACAAGATGCTAGTTTAGCGTAGTGATAATATGTATGCAATGATTTTGTATGTGTGTCACTATCACCTAATTAGGAATTAGCTATGCCTGAGGCATTTAAACAAAACAGGGTGGTCACTCGGCAATTAACTACAGATATCCATAGATTAACTAAACTGCTAACTCCAATTAAAACTCACCACCTAACCATTGAGACCACTATTATCTGGATGCAAAGTATAACCCTCTTGCAAGTAAAATTTTGAATAAGACTTTTGCTCAACAATGTGCCAAATAAAATAGCAGTAGATCGCTGTGCACACAAAGCTAGCACTAATACTAGTTTTTGTGCAACCTGCATTATAATGGACATATTTTAATTTCAGTATTATTTTGCTCACTTTGAAACCCAACATTCAAGCCTGTTGAGAGAGAGAGAGAGAGAGAGAGAGGAAAAGTCATGCATCTGAAGTAGAGAGGAAAAGTCATGCATCTGAAGTTTTTTTATTTTTTTTTTTTTTTATTTTTTATGAAACATGCATCTGAAGATTTAAAACGATAGGATTGAATTATGATTGGATTTTTTTGTTTTGTTTTTGAGAAAATCGTGCATCGGAGCTAAGATCGAGATCTAGCAAAAACGCAAAATTTACGTGCTGGTCACGTGATGGATCGATGCTCTCAAGTGATAGATCGGGATCGACCCATGCATACATGGTTGGCACTGTGGTAATTGGTAAATGTACAGCATGCAGCTAGCCTGATCCTCACCTTGAGAAGATAGATCCAACAATGCATAGTTTGGTGGAGTACTACCCTAGCTAGTTGCTACTAGTCATGTCGAGAGCGCATGGATGTTTAGGAAACGCTCAAAGTCTCGGCATGCGTGAGTTCGCGCGGGCAACCGTACTTTTCCCTGCCATACGCCCCTGCTCCCTCTCCGTGCTGATGCCTGAATCAGGAGAGGGTACCCGGTACGATTCTGATGCTTTGCAGTTGCAGTAGGTAGTTACTAGGTAACTGCTGGCGCAAGTATTTCTAGTTTTTGACAAGTTCAATCCTATTCTGTATCAGAAGCTTCTACTCCAAAAAGTAGGAGTAGCTAGCTACAGTAGCTGTCAAATTAAAATGGCATAGTAGTTAAAATCCGATTAGGAATTTGGGATTTCCATGTTCCACTTTGAGGGTCTGTTTGGAACATAGGAGTTTCACAGGAATGTAGTACGAATTTTACAGGAAATTAGTTCAATTTCACAGGAAAAACACAGGAACATGGAAATTTCCCCGCTTTCCACACAGGCCCTAATTAGTCAACAGTTGACATGGGTAAACCTTGATTTAGTACATAAAAAATAACTTAACAAACGACGTGTGATTCACAGTAGTAGTCTACATATACTATCATGATTCACAATGCACTATGCATGACAGCGGCGGCAGAGTCATCGTTGTCATCAGCACGATAAAAACCCCGTGTAGCCGCGGCGCGTTCGTGTAGCCAGCCCGTCCAGGCCAGGGCTCGTCGAGGCTTTACTCGACCGCGAGTAACAGCGCCTCGTGAAGCGTGGAGTCACCGCCGCACATGCATGCTGCCGCGCAGTGAATTCGTACGCCGGCCGGCCGGGCCGTGCTTTCACCCCATCTTTTCACCACCAGTAGTACGCATCTTTTACTGCTGCCACCTCCCTGCATACGCCGTCGTTCGTACGCGTACCTGCACTGGAACAAGAGAATCTTCTGCGCCGGCTGCCGACCCCTGCCGGGCCGGCGTCTGCATGAGAGTTTGCCGTTGCCACGCACAGCTCTCTCTCCCGCTCTGTCAGTGTCCAAGCGAGGGAGAACGGAAAGGGGAAATTTTTACTGGGCTCGGAATGTCCCTTGCATTGAGGTGTGTGAAGCCTTCGCCTTGTTCAGCCTTCTGGGCTCTGGCTCATCTAGGAGTAGTACTACTACCTTTTCTAATCATTAGAAAAGCTGCCGGTGTTCGAGTGAAGTGGCACACGGGTTGTGTGTGTGTGTGGAGTGCGTGCTGCTGCTGCACCAGCCAACCTACTGGTACTTCTATAGGACTACTCCCTCTCCGTACACTACCACTCCTACTACAACATGTTATTGTACAAAGAGCTACTACTCGTACGCTTGAATAGCTCATCATGAGTGGCATGTGCGAATTTACATTCTGCACGGATCAATGCAAGAGCTGAGCGAGCGAGGTTGCTTTTAATTATTGCCACTTTATCTCCATCTCCCCGGACCTCTCTTTTCTTTAGTTATAGAAATAAAAATGGGGCCTCGTTTAGTTGGCTAAAGTTTCTAACATTTTTCCCTCTCTCTGCATCACATCACATTAAATACACCAAAGACATATGTTTGGAGTATTAAATGTAGGTAAAAAAAAAAAAAAGTAACTAATCACACGTTTAGATATACATTGCGAGACGATTCTTTTGAGCCTAGTTACCCTATGATAGGATAATATTTACCACAAACAAACGAAAGTCTACAGGAAAGTCTTACAGGAGTTCAGGAAGTTCTTTTCTTAAAATTCCTAACATCTAAACGAGGCCTGGTAGGGGAAATTGGACTTGTCTAGCAGCACTCTTAGCTGGAGTAGGAGTAGCTAGCTAGATGCTGGCGTGCTTGTCCCTGGATTGGTGGAGACTTTTTTTTTTTACCGTGTCAAGAATACAGTAGTTGGGTAGCCAGGAGAAAAGTCAATAGAAATGGTAAAAACGAAAAGAAGAGATAAAAGGCCCGGTGGAAAATGTGAAGCAGGGTGCATGCAACGTGGGCTCCGGCCGGTCCTCTGAACATCCCTACCATGGACCATGCATGCCCCCCCTCTCTCTCTTTTTTTTTTACTACTACCTGTACCTTTCTCACCTTCCCATGTGCATCATTCAGACTGCGCTGCGGCTACAAGAAAGTAGAGCCTTGTGCCCTCCCCTTCTCATGCTAATTGCCCAAGCAAGCACAGAGAGAGTGATCGAGCTCCTGATTCCAGAGTCCAGAGAGGGACCTACTGTATATAGACACAGTATGATGAGTGTGTGTTAGATCAAAGAGAGAGACGCTGTTCAAGTGTCATGAGCTAGCTAGCTGCTTCACGTATAGCTAGCTGCACTGTAGGAAGAAGGTGCCGCAGCAGGCCAGCAGCAGTGTGCAGTGGGTGCTTCTAGTAGACCAGTACTACATGTCGTCACGGTGTGGACACTGCAGCCAGGCATCTCATCTCGATCAGTAGTGTACCTCCTGCGTGTGTGTGTATATCATCGATCCTTTTGCTTGCGGAGCTGTACATACTCTAGTACTGTCTACTCCAGCAACAAGCCAAGACGACGGACGTGCCGGGTGATGTGACGATGGCGTAGCAGGGCGGCGGCACCCGGCCGTCTGTCCGTGGGGGGGCTCGGCGCCGGCCAGCAGTGGCCACCACTACTCCAACTGCGACGCTGCTGCTGGCTACTAGCTGCGGCCACGCACGTTCCCCCACATAATTTTAACAGGGGGCGTCGATCCCACAGCGGGGTTTTTTTTTAAAACTTTTTATGGCAGACACGCCACCCCACGCTCCAACCGTTTCTATACGGATCCCCAGCCTGACTGAGTGAGAGTGACGACTGACCCCCAAACCAATTTTGTAAGCTTGCCAAATGGATCATACGCTGCCTACAAGCCCAGGCGCCTGGCGCCGACTCCGAGGCATCTCGAGGTAACAAGGAATATTTATTCATTCGTCCCTTAGCTTGTTCATCCATCCATACAGTAGCCAGCTATAGGTGGAGTATATATTTCGAGTACGTGATGACGCACTACTACTTCTACAAAGGGGAGCAAATCGATCAAATTAATCAACAATAGTTTCAAGTGATTATTGCTAGCTAATCGATCATGAAGAACCAATCGTTTTTTTTCCTTCTGTTTGTTGTCATATCCTACATTGACCTAGGCTTTTTATTTTCAAGTAGGGGGAGGGAGAGGTGTGAGGAGATTTTTCAACAAGGCTACCTACCATGTGATGAGTTGGCCCTAGTAGTGTTGGGAATGAATAAAATTGCAACCAATACCGGCAAATATGAATATAACTTAAATATATCTTCTTCATTGTGATTTGTCCACGGAGTTAGTAGTGTTGGGAATGAATAAAATTGCAACCAATATACGGCAAATATGAATATAACTTAAATATATCTTCTTCATTGTGATTTGTCCACGGAGTGGTTAGATGTATTGTCAACAGTCATATATAAGAGATAACTCCTATAACTCTAGGCCGGCCTGATTGATGAACCTCAAATCTATGAAACTATTTTTTGTTTTTGTGGGTAAGCCATCCCGCCTTTATTGTCAACTATAGTAAGGATCAAACTCGAGCACATATATTGTACAAACACCTCCTAGACAATGAAGTGTGATTTAAGAGCAATTGTACATAATGTGCTTCAAATGTGTAGGAGTATATCATCATCACAACAAAACAATGATTCCTACAACACATAGAGGAAAGTTATGCATTCCAAATCAGTCTCGTCCTTTGTTTCATTAAGAAAATTGTGTAAATATAGGCTAATTACAATTTTTTAACAAAACTATGAGTGCTCCTTGTTATAATAGCTACATATTTTCAACTTATTGTGAATCTCCAATCTATAGCTTGCTTGATTTTTCGACTCATTGATATTTCCATGGTTTGAATTAGCTTTGAGAAGCAATTCGTCTAAATTTAGGATTTGACCCAATTGTTCAAAAAAAAAAATGTGATTTCACTTGCACATATCGTTCTCAAACCATGAGGTACAATGCAACAATTTTAAAAGAATTTTGCTATATATGAATACAATCTTACAAGTACAAAGAACATATCCACATGTTGGATAGGAGTAATCCTTTTTTAACAAATGAATTGTTTAAATATGTTAGTTATATTTGCTAGATAATATGGAGACTTCATATCCTAGAGTCAACCTTAATAATTTGGGTATTGTTTTTCCTATTTTGTGACTTTCCTAGCATTTTGTTAGTATCATCTTTTTTTTTTTTTTTCATGCCTATATGAATGGGCTTTAAGTTGCAGTATGCCCCATTATTTATTTATTTTTAGATAAAGGCCCCATTATTTATTCGATTCCTTTTGGTTTGAAAATGTGTGACATCACCTCCCTCATGATATAATAATCTTGGCATGCATGTGAAGGAAATCTCTCAAAGGTATACCAATCTTGGCACGTCAGTATTAATATTCAATACGAGATCCCTTGCTGGATTTAAACACAAAAGTTAAAATAAATGACAGATTGGATCCTACTAGCAGTAGAGCACAATCAGAACTGAACGTATGCAATTTTATCATACGCAATGGACTAGGCACACAACTGAAATATAAAATCCCACTTGAAAGCAGCAATAATTACGATACTATATATAATATAATAGCAAGAATTTTAACATATAATATTTCTCAAGTATACACTGTAAATTTTGGTAACAACAGTTTGAGAAAGAAAGAAAGAAAAACTTAGGTAATACTTAATGGACAGTTTACTTGTTGCAGAACATAAAAGAAATGGTGAAAAATGAAAAGGAAAAAAAAAAAAAACAAGGATAGATAGGGAAAAAAAAAAAATTCCCGCATGCATCAAACTGGCTATTCTTCATGCCACATGACGAGCAAGCTCTCCTTTCCGTTTTTTTTTTTCACTGCTCCCTTTGCAACAAACTACCCCCACTGTGGAGTAGTAGCCGCATGCACAAAATTTACCACAGTAACAGTAGAAACACCCACTGCGTCATCTGTCCTTTTTGTCACCTTGTCTCCTTGTGGTCTCTTTAACCGCGCGATCGATCTCTTAGGGCAGCTCCAGTGTTGCATTCGAACCGAACTGACAAAGTTGGATTGGGATAGAGTATGGTTCGAGTGCTCCACTGCTTGGTTCGGTTGCTGCACGAAGAAACAATAAAAAAATCTATTCTCTCTCTACGTGTCATTATCTGCCTCACCTGTGAAGCCTTTTTGCGTCTCGGGCGGTGAATATTTGTTTAGTCCTCTCGGTTCGACTCTTGCCCAAAGTTCGCTTTGAAATCCGACACATACGGTTCGGTCTTCGGTGTGCAAAGTTCGATTTTCTCGCTCACGGTTCGCTTTTTCTCTGTAACACTTTGGAGGTGCTCTATTTCACCGCATCAATTCAACCTCTCCGCCGTGAACACCCCAAGCTAGCTTGAGGGTTCTTATTAATTACCACAACAAATCAATAATAAATAACCACATCACCACCAATATTTTTTTTTTTGTACTGTGACACCTAAGAGGAGGGAAGCGACCACTGTAATTAACACAGCAACGAATCAAGAAATGGGAGGGGTGGACAGCATGCAGCGACGACGGCATGGATCGAGGTGTTGCTACGTGCATGAGGATTGGAGAATTGCCGGAGCATGAGGGGGGGGGATTTTTCTTGTGATTTTAGGTTTTGAGGTGTAGAGATATGGACGAGCTAGCATGGAGGCGACAGGTAGGTAGATACAAATGTCACAGGTAGGCGAGAGGATGTAGAAGAAGAGGAGGAATGGAATGAGAGTCGTCACCGGGGTGAATAATGCTTGCATTGGGATGGATCCATCACTTGACCATGCCCAAGAAAGATCCGGCTGTTGTTGTCGGGGCTGCAGCCGTGCTGGGAGCGGCGGTGCTGGGAGGGTTGCCACCGCCGGCGCCGGCGTTCGGCCTGGCAACGGCGTTCGGATGCTGCTGCTGGTGTTGGTGCTGGCCGTGCTGGAACTGGATCTTGTACTGCATTTTGTTGCCGTCGACGTCTTCGTCTTCGTCGTCGTCATCATCGTCGTAGTCATCCTCGTCGTCGTCCTCGTCCATGTTGTCGCTGTCCGCGCCGTCGATTCTGTTGTAGCCGCTGACCACCGCCTGCGTCTGCGGCTGCTGCCTCTGCTCTATCATCTCCTTCATGATGTCCTCTGGCTTTAAATGTGCAGCGTTATGCAATCAGCATTGGATCACCAAAACGAACAGCAGGTACCACATGTACGGTGCACTTTAGCTATGGCCACACCGAGGGCGCACATGCATGTGTGGGTATGTGATGAATGGAGGCTGGTGAGACTCGCTTACCTTCTTCGCCGCCGAGGCCGCGCCGCCGCCTTCGCCGACGAACCTGCTGGCTGCAACGCTGCCGTTGCCCCTGGAGCCGTGCTCTGATACGACGACGCCGTTCCCGTTGCCGGTGTTGCTGGCGGTGCCGCCGTTCTTGGCAGCGCCCGCGTGGTGGGACTGGGAAGCTGGCTGTGTCGGCGGCGGCGGCGGCGTCTGTGAGATGGGCGCCGCGGCCGTGACGACCGTGACCGTCTCCTGCGGCGGTGCCGGCAATGCGCTGGCGTGCACCGCGGCACCGGCGCCGGAGGAGGAGCTGAGCGCCGCCGCTTTGTTGCGGTAGAGCGCGTCGAGCTGGTGGAAGTAGGGGCACGTCTTGGAGTCCTCGGGGCGCTTCTTGTTGCTCTCCTTCACCTTCTTGAAGTACTTGTTGATGTTCTCCCACTTCTCCTTGCACCGCTTGGCGTTCCGGTTGTACCCCATCCGCCGCATGCCGGCGGAGATCTCCTCCCAGAGGGGCCCCTTGGGCCCGGCCTCCTGGTACCGCGTGTCGAGGTTGCTCCGCAGCTGTATCAGCGCGTGAACCTCCGCCTTGGGCCACCGGGACGACGTCGCGCCGCCGCCACCGGACCCGTCGTGCACCGGGGTGTCGGCGCGCGGCGTCGTCGTCTCGGCCGGCGTCATGACAATGTCCGTGCATTGCTGTTGCGGCGCTGGCGCTTGTGGCGTCGCCGAAGCCGGCATTGGCGGCTTGTGCTGCTGTTGTTGCTGCGGGGGCGGAGTCTGCGAGGCTGGTGGTTGCGGGACTGGCGAGGCGGAGGCAATGGGTGTGGGGTGCGGCGCCTGAGGCGGAGGCGGCGGCGGCTTTGGATGCGACGACGGCGGTGGCATGGCGTTGATGGTGGGCGCGGCGATGGACGGCATCGGGATGGTCTGCCCGGTGATCTTCTGTATGAAGGAGAGGACGGCGGCGTCGCGGGAGGCGGCCATGGCGCGCTCCTGCGCCAGGATCTCCTGCTCGCGCGCGAGGCGAGTCATCTCCTGCCGCCGCCACGCCTCCTCGCGGATCATGCGGTCCTGCTCGCGCTTCTCGATGGCCTCCAAGAACCTCTGCTGCATCGCCTCCTGCCGCTCCATCACCTGCTTCATCAGGCCCTCGAAGAACCTCATCATCTTCCCGCTGCTTCCGCCGGCGGTTCCGGCGGCGGCCGAGGTGCCGCCCTCGGACACCCCTCTTCCTCTTCCCGCGCTCGTCCGCGCCGCCCACCAGCTCCTGGGTGCCCTCGTCGTCGGAGTCGTCCTCGTCGGTGTAGTCCTCCGTGTTGGACGTCGAGAAGCTCGGGTAGCCCAGCGTCGTCGTCGGCATCCCCACGCCCGACACCACCGCAGGCGGCGGCTCGGCAGGCACGCGCACGGCCGACGGCCCCGCTGCCCCGGTGGGCACCTGCGACGCGCCACCGGTAGTGCCGTGCAGCGCCTCCAGCTGCGTGAAGAATCGGTACGTCTTGCCGTCGTTCCGGCCGGCGCGGCTCTCCTTGGTGCGCTTGTAGTACTTGTGCACGTTCTCGAACTTCTCCTTGCACTTCTTGGCGCTCCGGTTGTACCCCTTCTCACCCAGCTTCCTGCCAACCACCCAACGCATGGATCGATCAACATTTTAGCAACAGAAAGAAAAGAAGGTTATCAATGGCGTGTCGCCGCCACCAACCACCACAAATTTCAACCATACATGCAACTGTAGCCCTCACACGAAAGTTGTGCATGCATACATATGCATGTAGTAGAATTTTACTCGATTTGGGCACCCCCCATGGAAAAGATAAAGAAAGGCATATGACATCCATGCAGCACACTAGGAGTGGTAAATCCCAAGAAGAATGCAAAGCAAACCACAAACTGCATGCGAATAAAAATTCCATCTTTTTGCGAGAAATTCAGAGAGATAAAGTTTGGGATTGATGCCTTTGGATCTGAAGAATATTGCTGCTTACTGCTACCTATCGGAGAGACGAAGAGAGATTGTAAAAAAAAAAACACTGGAGCGGGCGGATTTCTTTTTTCTGGAAAAGTGGGGAAGCTAGGCCGGAGGAGAGCGATATCGAGCTATTTTAAAATGGAAAAAAAGTCACTGTTCTCGTGAAGGATGGTTAAGGAAAAAGTAGAAAACAAGTGTTCTTTAGCCGGGAAAAAGTAATTAATTAACTGGGCCTGCTTAGCTTGCCGAATCGGCGCCAGGGGAGGCCGCCGAGATTTCATGCAGCATTCCGCCGACGAGAATTCGAGGCGGCGAGTGATTCATGCGGCAGGCAATTCACTCAGCTCGTCACGCACGTACCTGGAGACCTGCTCCCAGAGGGGGCCCTTGAGGGTGGCGTCCCGGAACGCGGCGTCCATGTCCGACCGGATCTTGAGCAGCTCCAGCGTCTCCTGCCGCGGCCACCGGTTTCCGCCGGAGCCGCCGCTGGCGCCCTCCTCGCCGGCTGCTGCGGCGGCCAGGCCCTCGGCGTCGAAGCCCACGGCAGCGGCGGCGCCGAGCTCGTCGTACTGCTGCTGCGCCGGCGCCGACGACGCCGGCGGGCGGCTGCTGATGGGCGACGGCGCCTCCGCCAGCGAGATCCGCTGCTGCCCGGCCGGCGAGAATGGCGGCGGCATCTCCACCTGCTGTGCGCCCAACTGCTGCTGCGCTGCAGGTGGGCCTCCACCGCCGCCGCCGCCTCCTCCTCCTACCCCCGTGCTGCTGCTGCTGCATGCTCGCAGGCTCACAGCTAGCTAGCTCCTGCTCCCGTGCACGCGCACTCGTGCACGTCGTCGTCGCCCGGCCGGTGTTACCACTGGGGAATGGAGGTGATGCGACGATCAGTACATGACGCCCGGCCGGGCAGGTGAAAAAGATGGGAGACAAGAGCTAGCAAAAGGAGAGACGGACCTCCACTCCTCCGGAGAGGGAAAAACGGAAAGCAAGTAGCTAGCCCGAGGAGGAGAAGGGGGAGAGGAAGCACTAGTAGTACTACAGGAACAACGCTAGCTGCTGGCAAAAAAGAAAAAAAAATGTACTGCTTGAAGAGGAGGAGGAAGAAGAGGGAGGAAGAAGAGAGGAAAAAAGAATTAAGATACCATCTATAAGCAGCCTTGAATAAATAATAGGGAGGAGATGGAGGAGAGAGAAAGAGGAGGAGGAGTATGATATATCTGTGATTGATGAAGGTAAGGAGGAGGAAGAAGATGGAGGAGGGTAGGGTGAAGGAGAGAGAAGATATAGATGAAAGTTGAGAAATGTTGAGTACTGGGGCTAGCTGCTGCAGGAGAGAGAGAGAGGGAGAGATGGATGGAGAAGATGATGAGGGGGCTGATGTGGGAGATAAAACAAACAAGATGCTGCGCTGTCAGAGGGGGGCTTTAACCTCCCTGCTGCTGCCTAATACAACTTGTTAGTAAAACCAAAAGGACAGAGGGAGAGGAGTGTGGGGCAAAAAATGGTAGGGAGAGAAGCATGTGAAGCAGGAAAGAAAGGGAGGGAGGGAGTGCTGGAAACTGTGGGATGAGTGAGAAAGGGGTGAGAGAGATGGAATGGAGATGGAGGCTTGTAATAAAAGGGAGAGAGGCACAAATACCCCCTCTACTACAAAACTCCCCTACATCAATCCCCATGGAGGAATATGTTGGATTCTGTGATCATCTTCCTTATTTTCCTACATAAATATCTAGTCATTTGTTATGCATAAGATTTTTATTACCAGGGCTTGGAATACATGCAGTAAATTTTGGATGTGTTATCTTATGCCATAGTAACTACTATACGTAACATGTGGTAAATATATAAGAACAGTATTTTTCACATAGTTTCAAAGAATATAATACTAACTAGTGCAATGATTATTAGAGAAATCAAGGGGCACCAAAAAAAATATTTACCTTGACCCAAGGTTAGTTTTATAGTTTCAAAGAATATAATACTTATTAGATGAGATAAATAACAAATAAAACTTCAACAACTAGCATACATACAAAACAAAATTAGTTAGAGTAGAAAGAAAACAAAATGGAGAGAGAAATAAAGGCAGTAGGAGAGTGTGATGAGAGGCAGACAAGACCACATTATAACAGCTGTAATGTGGGCCCTCCCGGAGAGCGAAAGAGGTGCAGAACGTGCACGGCGATTAACGCGGACCCTCAATCCCCAATCAACCCCCACCAAAGCGACCTGCGGGAAGGCGCCACTGCCTTGTGGGGCCAAGGCATCTACCGGGCCCATGAGTCATGTGGACAGGGTGGGGTTAGATGCGTGGCCAAGTGGAGCAGGGGAGTATAAAAATGGCCATGCATTGGCATGTTGTGGTTAATCCCTCACTTTCCAGGTAATAAATGATCATGTGGCCTTTTTAATGATTAGGCATAAAAATCTTGGTGATTAATTAAGTTAACCACCCCAATTATATATATCATTCCCGCTTAAGTTAGTGTTGTCAATTTTATTTCACATGGGATACAGTTTTAGAACAGTGCATGCAATGGGACACCGCTATGGTTACTCGATACCTGTACCAGCTGAATAGGTTGTACAAATCATTTTTCTCTTTCTATAGTGACATTGTAGGTTCATCACATCCTTTGTCTATGGGCAGATATTATTATTATTATTATTATTATTATTATTATTATTATTATTATTATTATTATTATTATTATTT
Organism: Hyparrhenia diplandra; assembly: GCA_015847255.1. Lineage (NCBI taxonomy): Eukaryota > Viridiplantae > Streptophyta > Magnoliopsida > Poales > Poaceae > Hyparrhenia > Hyparrhenia diplandra. Next base: position 172,335 of record JADLZK010008947.1, read on the forward strand.
CTTACATCAAACCTTTAATATAATATCTTTTGACCTTTAATATCTAGAATATCTTTTGCCGAGCATGTTCAATCGAAATGTTCAACGATTTGTAGATGCCACCATATCTTTAAGCTATCAATTTCCTCTAGCTATATTCATAATTTTAGGTTCGCCATCCATGCATGTATTGGGGATTCAGCGTATCTTTGCTAGATTTTGAATTGAAATGTTCAATAATAAATAATAGATACCTTTGTATCTTTTAAACTATCAATTATATATATCTAGCTATATTCGAGGATTTTAAGTTCGCCATATATTTGGTCAATGCATGCATTTGGACTTTGGGTGCTAACTTTAATTGCTAGGTATCTTAATCGACATGTTGAACCAAAAAAAAAAAAATGATTGACACATAGATATCACTATATTTAATCATCAATTTTGTATATCCATCTCAATTCTTTTAGGTTTGTTGTCTCTTTTGTTAATGATGGATTTGTACTTTTAATGCCATAAAATGTAGTGTGAGAACCAAGAAGAGAATGCCTCCAAGTCTTATCTGTTTATCCTTATGCTACAAAAATACTAAAATAGTTTATTCTCCTATGTAAATATGCAAAGATACGATCATCAATTTCTCCATCTGTATCCACATTTTTTTTAGGTATGAGATCCCTTTTTTTTTTAACGATTTAATATTATTAAGTGAAAACTTTGACTATCACCTCCAATTTTATCATATCCTCCCACACGCCAAATCAAAATCTTTGAGTAGTTCTTAGATATCACTATATCTTTAACTTGTTTGTACATGATTTCTTACTTCACTATATCCAATGGTATAGATTTAGAGTAGCAAGAGAACACCTCTAGAAAAATGCACATATGAGGATTGCAAGAGTGATTTGTTATGTCATATGTAATCTACTAGTAGCATGAATTGTATAGCTACATGTTAGTAATTATGGTTATATATGCAACTTAATCATGATGTTAGCACACAAATGACTTTTAGAAACCATGAATAGTTTGGAACTATATATACATAGTATGTGCACAATCTTTTAATAAATGCAATCTCCTTTGGGGTGAAACACATCATGTTCCATTCTCACAATCGAAGAACTCACACAAAGAATGAGTGATTTGTAAGTTGAACATATATCTTTTTTTAGATCATGGATAAACATATCCGGCCTCTGAGTTGAACATATATCTAGAGCACTTAGTAATGAGCATAATTCAGCTTAGAGATTATAAAATTAAATTCTATGTACAATTAATAATTATGTATGATCTTTCACTTTTATATATACCTTGTATACAACATGACATTTCAAATATAGGTACAATGGATATGTTGGTTGCCACTATTGGAGAATAGTTGAAACTACTTGGGCAGGCACGCCTGGATTTGCAGTAGTATGTGTAGCTCTAATATTTACCGTGGTGACGATCGGGTGTGCGTGTAGCACCGCACTAGTGCAGGCAATTGCTGAAATTGAGGGTAGAAGAAAGAGGTGGAATCTTTCCCTCCAGGTGGCACACGATCCCACCTACATCACCCATTATCTGCCTGGCCGAGGATAATGATTGATGATGCCTTGAGGGGCTGTAATAATAGGCAGGCACCCCTCCCTAATCGCCCCACATTAGCTGTAGCTACTACTAATGACATCTTTTGTAATAAATAAAATACCTTGTTAAGGTTCACTTTGTTGCCTGTCGTGTTGTCACCGCCGGCCGGAAGAACCTTCTGCAGCCGCCTCCGGCGAACGACGTTCATGAACTCAGATACACACAATCAGTAGATCAGTATATGGTACTCCGTACGTTGAAAGTTCAAGTATGAAGGAATCTGACCTTTTACTTCTTAGCCGCCGGAGGAACAATTCAGGAGGTAAACTTCGCGTGCTGGCGTGGACCAATCCGCCTAGTACACAACCATTGCAATCAGAAAGTCAGACTTAAGAAATTAAGGACATATAGACAATATATAAGACGTTTACAATTGTACTAGCAATAATAAGTTACAAAAATAAGGAAAAAAAATACTCTTGCTGGAAACATTAATTATGTTTTCTCACTTACTGTATTCAGCAATAGGGAACGAGCGCGTAGCTCGCTTGGCCAGTAGCACGAGTTGTGCGCTTGGCCACCCGGGTTCAATCGGTTCCCACCGTATGCACACAATGTATGGGAATGAGGAGCAAAGCTCCCCGTTCAAAAAAAATAAATGTAAAGGTAAATTTCTTTCATTCCTTGGTAACAATTCATATTATCCTCCTCTTCTCCGATGCTAATTGTATATAGGAGTACCGTCTATCTAAAATATCCCAATTTTCATTAATCAGATGTGTGGGGCACACACCCTGCAACCAACTTCCCTGACCACATTTGCGGCGTGTTAATCCACAACTGTTGTGACTTTAATTGGTTTTCTCAGGCTGTGCCTCATCTCTTCTTCCAAACTCATCCACTTAGGCTTATTAGGTGCGTGTGACGACGATGCTAGCTGCAGCGTCGCTTTCAGATGGGATATCGATCGATGCATGCACGTCAAGGAGGTTTTACCATAAAAACTCAGCTCAGATCCAACAGACTTATGAATGATAGTGGAAACCTTGAGATGAGCTGTGTGACCTAGCTAAAAAGTTGGATTAGATACGGTAAATTCACTTGGAATATTTCTACCCACAAAAAGTAATAATTTAAACCCCACCACCTAACTTGCATTGCGTCATCCATCTTCTCGATCATTTTTAATTATTTTCTTCATATATAATCAGTCACCGCATATTCTGTACATGTTTCGTTGTTTCTTATCCCTCTAAATGAATATTTTTGTGGATGCGTCTAATTAGGTTCCATTCATTTGATGAGAGAAAAATAAATAAATTATATATTGCCTCGTCATTTTCTAGCTAGCTCCTGAGTTTCTTTTATAGTTCAGTTTCTGACCTGACGTTTAAAGAAAGCACTTGATCGAGGTGATGCTGATGTTGTGTGCGTTCCTCTCAATTTAATAACGTGTTAAATCACAATCAATTATTCCCTGAGTTAATTGGTTTACGTCTCTCCGCTCCTTCCACACTTCGAGCAAGAATCAAATCAGCATATATATGTACTATACACAGTTCATGGGTGCGTCCATTATTGCTACCGTGGTTCATGTATGTCAAGTTTGGTTGGGAGAAAAAATGACAGAGGTTATCGTGTCAAGTGTTTCCCCCCTGCCCTTCTTCGTGATGGTACGTGTAAGGACGCTGAAGGGTTAAGCGTGTATCACCTTGGTTGCGCCACCGATATGCTATTGGACACACATTAACCTCTCCTCCTTCATATCACAATATGCCACTCTAAAATTCACACATTCAGCTCTGTTCCATAAACACAGTGTCTTGTCGTGTCGGCCCGACCTTGCCCTCTAGTACTTCGTGCCGCTTCAAGATGTGTCTTTTAGCTAGGCACATGAGGTGTATCATCGGGCCATGCCATGTCAGCATGATAAGTCTTTGATCTGGCACAAGCATGACTAACTGTACCGGCACATTTGTGTGTTATACCGGTCCAAGCATGACTCTTCAAATATATTGTTTCTTTGCTAGCTTGCGACATAAAAAAAAATGTAATTTGTATGTACCGTTTTCATAAAAGTTTCAATGGTTTCCATAATCCGCTAAAAAATTAGAGATGAGATATGGATAAACATGAAGAAGTTTCATTATTGTAGTGTTTGTAAATATGCTTACGTGTGCCACTTTTATGCCATGCCGGTCCAAAAACAAAATCCAATATAGCCCATCCTGAGATCCTAGGTACACCATGACCCTCGCGTTCGTGATGTGCTCATCCGGCCCAAAATATATTATGACATGTCACATGTTGTTCTTTGGATCGTGCTATGATTATGATCTACCCCCAAATAGCTTGGCACATCTATCGGGTAGCCAATTAATCACAGTATGCTTCTATATTTTGTCAATTGATGCCTATATCTGTAGTTAGCTGTCTAATTTTTAGCTGCAGCTAACAATTTTTTTCGAAAAGTGTGCTTCAAACACTATTGCATTAAGAGAAATCGAGTTCTTACAAACCCCACGGTGGCCGATGGCGAGATGCCAAAGGTCAAAGTGGGGAAACACAACACAAGGCGCCCGGCTTTAACTTGGCCGAGCATAGGCATTGTACTAAGTCTATGAACAATGCGCTACAAATATTGACGACGTCAACTTGTCGGGTCGGGACCCCAACGGACCCTCAAAAAACGCGATGGCGCATCATGGGGAATAGCCCCGCATCTTCTCCCTCCTTGCCGACATGACTTCTCCAAAGTGGTGGTGGAAACGGCGCTTTTCGGTGTCGGGTCGAGGCGAGTTGGTGAGAGGGTCCGCCGGACGACCTTCAATCTGTTCAAAGATTACCCGCAGACGCTGGCGTATTGGATTGGGGTCACGTTGGGCGGGACTTAGCAGCAACCACGGAGGCTGCGTCGTAGCCCCTGTTGTCGATAGACCGAGCACGGAAGTCGGAGCGAGGCGGGTCCTTCAACATAGGCTCTTCAAGCGGCGGAGTGATGCGGTCGAGGAAGGCGGCGATGGATCCGGCCATGGGGTTAGTCGTGGTTTCTTGAAAGCATCTAGGCCCCCTAGGTAGTTTCGGTAATTAATGACAACGTAAGGTTATTGTGACTAACATGTGTTTTTGCGAAAGCAGATTGAGTTAGGTCGCAATAATGGTTCGTATGCCTCCTATCGATGGAAATCATTTCGGTTTTCAAAGGATGGATGACAAGGTTAAGGGCGGTTAGTTCCGATTGTCGACGGAGTTGGGTGACATCGGATTAGTCGTTAGGACTTTGTTTTTCTTTGGCCGTACTATTAAGGGGGGTGCGAATGGGTAGCTTGACCTAGGCAAGCCTAATGGTATAGTGTGGTGCACACTTGTCAAACTTAGCGCTAGGTAGCTACAAAATAGTTGAGAATATTCATGGTTTGGACAAAAGTTGAAGCCGTTCGGAAAAAAAAAAGTTGAATTGGATGATGAATGGGCTTCAAATCAATGCGGCCGGACTCCGAGCATATGGGCGTCGGACGGCCCGGCGTCCGCGCGTGTTGGTGCATGGTGGGCGAGAAGAGAAGAATGCCGGACGGTGGCGGGCGTCCGGCGCACAAAAAGCACGCACACCGGTAATGGGTGTGTTGGCGAAGTTGGCGACAGGCGGCTCCACTTGGCTGGCGTCGGCGCGTCGATGGCGATGGCGGGGCGTTGGAAATTTGAATTTACTATGCTCGGCCGGTGTTCGCGATTTTCCTTTCGGCGTCCGCATCGCCCGTCGAGCAATGTTTTGGGGGTAACGGTTGGGATTTTGGCCTTGGGCTATAAATACCACCTTGGCACCTCCATGCTCTCTCTCTTGCCCATTGTTTCAGCTGAAGAAACCCTTTGAGAGTAAGAGAAGGGAATAGCCTAGTGAAGTTGAGAGATTTGAGAATCCAAGGCTAACGACTTCATTAGTGCTAGGGAGTAAACAAGTGTGCATCCACTCATCTCATTAGGCTTGAGAGGTCAAGTGAGAGTTCGGACTTGTTACTCTTGGTGATCACCATCACCTAGGCGACTTGGTGGCATTTCATGGCTTGAAGATCACCCGGTGGAGCTTGTCGGTGACTCAAGCAAGCTTGTGAGCGGTTTTGGGCGATTCACCGTGACAGAGTGTCGAAGAATCAGCCTGTAGAGAGCACTTAGTTCTTGCGAGGACTAAGGGGGAGCAATACTCTTGCGATAGTGCTCCAATGAGGACTAGGGGTGTGGCAACACCTCGATACCTCGGGAAAACATCGTTGTGTTCCTTCCTCTCTTACTTTCCGCAATTCTATCTCCTACAGAACAGAGCATCAAAGCCAGGGCCAACATAAGTAAAGATTGCAGAAGAAACAACAAAGAAGGAAGCGCAAGGTCTCAAGCGTCGAGCGAAGTTAGGGGCAACAACTTCACGAAGATTATGAAAAAGGGCTAAATATCGAAGCTTTGGGGCGAAGGCGGTGAAAACAACTTCGCCGAGAAAGTCAAAGATAGATGCTTTTGAATATGAATTTCTATAATTTTCCATTGTTACGAAGTCGGAGGCCCCTATAAATATCCCTCGATGTCCTTTGTAAATGCTATGTTGAATGGCGACTTTTGTACACCATATCTTCATCAATAAAGTGTTGGTTTGATTACTCAACCAACATCTTGGCGTCCAGCGTTTGTGTGTGTTCCGATCTATCTCACGACCACCAAGGACCATGGCAAGACCACCTAAGAACAAGACAGCAAGTGCCGATGAAGAAAGGACAATAGAAGATGCAGTATTACAATCAAGCGAAGACAATGTGACAAGAGAAGACATTCCTCAAAACAATGAAACCAAAGAATCACGAAGACTCAAAGAACTAGAAGAAGAACTTATCGGAAAACAAAAAAAACTCGAAGCTTGCAAAGCTAGAACGAGAGAAAAGACTCTAAAGCAAAGAATAGAAGAAGAGAGGCAAAGATAAGAAGGCTGAACAAAGAACTTCGGCAACCGGGAAAACGAAGTCACAATCACGAGATGAACCAAGTTCAGCAAACAAAACCATTCAAGATAAAGAAAAAGCTGGCAATCACATTTGATCCGAGTCTCCGCTATCAATAGATCTTCAGATGGAAAAATGGCCAAAAGGCTTCAAATTCAATGTCATCCCATCCTACGAAGGTGTAACAGATCCAAGACAATTTCTAATGAGCTTCGAGGCTACAGTTGAGTCAGGAGGAGGGGATGACACAATTCTAGCAAAAGCTCTCATAATGGCAATGAAAGGGTCAGCTCAAAATGGTATTCTTCACTCAAGCCAAGATCACTAAAAAAGGTGGGAACAATTAAGAACAACCTTGCTAGTTGATTTTTAAGGATTCCAAAGACACGTAGTGACAAGCGACGATCTATTTGACATCAAACAATATCCCAAAGAACCAATAATCCAATATTACAAGAGATTCATACAAATGAAAACCCAAATTCCAACTGTATTAGATGAAGTTGTAATTAATTATAGCTGCCATCAGAGGACTTAGAGCCGAACAGTTGTCTTCGCACTTAAGAAGAGAAAGACCAACAACAGTTGCATAACTTTATGAAGAATTCTAGAAATATGCAAGATCAGATGATGACTACAGAAAGAAAATAGAGGAAGAGAATGTCCAAATAAATCAAGTGAAGCCAAACAATCAGTTCAGACCTCAAAATTTTGAGCAAAGACAATATCAGTATCAACCTCCACTTCGCATCAACTAGATAAACAACGAGCAAAAAGCGGAGACAATATTCAAAATAACCGGCGAAGTCGGTTCAACAACAAAAATTTCAATAACAATCGAGAGAGGTGGCTTCAATCAAGCAAGATTTGGGGAAAGAAAAAATTTTAAAGCCGAAAAGAAATGAATTGCATTGTGCATGGTAAAGGGGTTGGCCACACTTCGAAGATGTGCCGGATGGTAAAGAAAAGCATCGGCGCAGGTTCAACAAGAGAACAAGTTGATGGAGAATCAAAGGGCAGTCAACCACTTGTCATAAGCAAGTTCATCTCACAATCAAGCTTACCATAACCCAAATTATAACCATCAAATGTTGCTAGGACCACCTCCAATTTACCATTGTCAACCATTGGCAATAGCTCCGCTACAATGGGGACAAATGCAAAGCTCCCAACCCAAAGCTTCGGTAGCAAATAATGTCCCAATGAACCAAAACAACAGTTCACCAACTATCTCAACATCAAATACAATAATGCCAAGCGGGCGAATAATGAAAATATGTGGAGTAAAGCAGGAAGAGCATCGAACAAACAATGAAAGAAGAAATTACTTTCGAAGAGTAAACTCAATATCAATGCAAGGTCCATTCAAGAAGATAAGATGGTCACATCAGCCCATCATCTTCATGGAACAAGATATGAAGCTCAAAGATCCGCACATGGATGCAATGGTAATCGAAGCCAACATTGATGGTGGAGATGTCACAAAAATCTTGGTAGATGGAGCCAACTCGCAAATATCCTATTCTCATCAACTCTAGATGCAATGCAAATTGAAAGAAAAAATTTGGGAAGAGCGAGAATACCCATTAGTTGGCTTCAAAGTGGAAAAGAGGATAAATTCAATTAGAAGAATTGTGCTACCGGTTTTATTCAAAACTCCAAATAATGCAGAAACGAGCAAGTTGCATTCGATGTAGTAGAAATGCATAGTCAATACAATGCTATATTTGGAGCAGGAAGTTTGAATATCTTTGAGGCAAGTAATCAACTACTCATACCTTTGCATGAAAATACCAACAATCAATGGTCCAATATTAATACATGGAGACCAAAGCGAAGCAAGAAGCATTGAGAAAGACTCGGCTCCGATACAAAAAAAGAGTGTTCTCTCAATCAAAGAAAGTGAAGAAGAAGAGGAAGAAACAGAGAACCCAAAGCCTCGAGAAAAAAGCAAAAACTTGTATCAAGAAAGACACAAAGAAGGTTTTTATTGGATCCAATGAGAAGTAAGAAGTAACCATTGACACAAACTTGACTAAAGAAGAAGAAGAAGAACTCATAACCTTTTTAAGAAGCAATCAAGATGTATTCGCTTGGTCGACCAAAGACTTAGAAGGAGTCAGTAGGGACATCATTGAGCACAAGGCTAAATATTGATCCAAATTTCAAACCAAAAACACAAAAGTTGGGGAAAATTTTCAAAGATAGAACAATAGCAAAGCATTAGCCGAAGTGCAAAAGATTGCTTGATGAGAAGGTGATAAGAGAAGTACAATTCACAACTTGGCTAGCCAACATAGTCACGGTGAAGAAAAAGAATGGGAAGTGGAGAATGTGCATAGATTTCACAAACCTAAACAAAGCTTGCCCAAAAGATAACTTTCCCCTACCAAGAATTGATACTTTAGTAGATCAAAAGCTGCGAGGAAGTGAAATGTTGAGTTTCATAGACTATTTTTCTAGATATCATCAAATATACATGAAAAAAGAAGATGAAGAATAAAAACAAGCTTTATCACTCTAAGGTGAAAATTTTGACTTCAAAACGAAGTCTTCTCTCCTACTTAAAAAAAAGAAGGGGACGATGCTTTCAAATTTCTCTAAGGAGAAAATTTTGACTTCAAAATGAAGTCTTCGCTCCTACTTCGCAAAACAAGAAGGGGACAACATTTTCAAATTTCTCTAAGAAGAAAATTTTGACTTCATAACAAAGTTTTCGCACCTACTTTGCAAAAAAAGAAGGGGACATTTTTAAATTTCTCTAAGGAAAAAATTTTGACTTCAAAACGAAAGTCTTCGCTCTGCTTCACAAAAAAAGCGGATGATGTTTTGAAATTTCTCTAAGAAGAAAATTTCGACTTTAAAATGAAGTCTTCGCTCCTACTTCATAAAAAAGGGGACAACATTTTCAAATTTCTCTAAGAATTAAATTTCGACTTCAAAACGAAGTCTTCGCTCCTACTACAAAAAAAAGAAGGGGACGACGTTGTCAAATTTCTCTAAGTTTTTTTTTTTCAAAACCGAAGTGTTCTCTCCTACTTCGCAGAAAGAAAGAAGGGGACGGCGTTTTCAAATTTCTCTAAGGAGAAATTTTGACTTCAAAAACGAAGTTTTTCGCTCATATGCCGAAAAAACAAGATAACAACGCTTTTAAATTAAAGCAGGAATAAAATTAAAAATAATCATCGATAAATTTCATAAAAATTCATCATTACAAAGACACATAATATTAAAAACAAAATCATTATTAATCTTGCATTCCCAAAATATTAGTATCATGCTAATACAAACCACCATTGTTTACAAGAACATAAAATTACAACAACACTTGTCCAAAGCTTATTTATCAATGTACATACAATATGATTTTACAAAAAGCATTTTATACAAACAAAAGATCTTAGAAACATTTAATCCCAATCTTCGGAGGCAACACTAGTTGTTGCCTCACTCGTAATATCGTTGACAACTTCGTCAATTATTTCACCAGCCTTTTTTCGCAAATCAACTTCAGATACATAGCTTCGTGAAGCACTCGAACAAGATGATGAAATAATAAATCAAGGATTCAAAAAACTTTCAAAACGATTAACATCTCATAAGTCAAACATACAAAACATACCTGCCCAAACACACTAAAGTCAACAACTCAAGGCATTACGTATTCGGTTTTTCGCTTTTGAATTTTCAAATGCTTCGCAACAAAAGACTCAAAATCTGCCTCTTCAAGTAGCTTTTGCGATACTCCATGTACTCATAAGTTTCAAAAACAAAGTTATCCTTCGCACTTGGAATGAATTAGAATAAAATAGGAAAAATTTACAAGAGATTTGATTAGGAAAATAGATTAAGATTTTCTTAGAAAAAAATAAATAGTTGCTTTGAAAGTAGTCTAAAAATATATAAATATTGTTCCATAAATTTCAATTGCTTGAGAGTCAAGTCTTGAAGGGATTATAAACATGGGAGCATTGTAACCATTCATGTCAGGCAAATAAACAATGTAATCCCACACCCCCTCCTCTCTGTGTCGTCACTCCTTTCTCCTATCTCTCCCACTCGCACTGCGCCACTACCCTAGAACTGCCACCTCCCACCATCCGCGTCGCCGCCTAGCACCCGTCACCCCAGCACCCGCCGCTACCCTAGCCCTAACCGCCATCCCCAAGCAGGCTACCCCAACCGAGGTTGTGGGATATATACAAGTTTACATTAGTTTGGACAAATAGGTTAACGCTAACTTTATCTTATTTGGTCCCGCCGCATGTTTCTTTAGCCGTCTGACGGAGAATTATATACATGCAACTTCCTCGAGTTTGGAACATGTATATGATCTCTTACGCGTTGACCGTTTGGTGATTGCATTTTTTATGTTGATCACATTCGCTTATGCCAAATACCCTGTTATTATTTAAGCGTTACAGTACACGCTAACCAAATTCAAAAAAAAAAAGGAGTACATATTAACCAGTGCATTACTTGTTGAGATCAGCTTGATCAATTCATAACTAAGCACACGTCGTTGTCCCCAAACCCTTCCAAATGGCGACCGTTGTTTAATTCGGTTAAACGACATAGCATTTCACATCAAAGAAGGCGCACTCAATAAATCAATGCGCAACAGGGCAAGAATCAGCCACCCGTCCACGCCTTACCAGTCGTATTTCCCAGTCCTTTCACATTTGGAGTTTGGAGACAGCTCCACACATTCTGTCGCGCGCCTACACAAACAAAAACTTTGTAAACATAAACATTTGATTTCTCGTGTTCCGGCAGCAGGTTAACGTTGTACATGAGGGCGCCAGTGAAATTTTGTATGTAGCTGCTTGTCCAAGATTTTGCAGCAGCTACCTGAACATGTTACAAATGGCAACGTTAAGTGCTGTCTGGAGTATTTATTTTGGAACAGCTAGCAGGCTCATCAGTCAGGTCACTTTTCAGTGTGATGCGCGAATTGTCCACGCCCGCGGCATTCTTCACAAGCCAACGTATGGATCATACAATAATTGTGTGTACGTATCGATCTGTTTACTTTCGCGGCCAACTTTTTGACTATCGTCGCAATGTTTCATCAAAACCGGCACAACCGCACAGCAAGCTAGTAACGATAACACGCAAGATATGAGATCCCCTAACTGATGATTCCAGTGATTTTTTTTTTTCTCGAATATGAAAAAGACTTGTGCATCTTATATTTAAGAGAAGAGTTTTTACATCCACATTTTTCGCACGTTCTAGGAGTTATGATATTACATTACGGCGTCACTCCCAAACCTTTTCTCCTAAGCGGATTACTCACCGATTAGAAAACAACCTTATATCCTAAGCGGATTACTCACGGATTAAACAACATATATAGTGCGCACCGGCTCGGATCCGTGGATCGCGGTGTCGCTCATGCTGGCGCCGCGTCGTCGGGCGGGACTGCCAAGGGCGCGAGGTCGGGGAAGAGCTCCCCCAGCGACTCAGCGGGCGCGTTAGCGGTCGTCACCGAACATGGCCTCGTATCTCCTGCTAGGCCTCCGCCGTCGTTTTCCACTGAAGCCGTCGGCCGTTGTAAGGCGAGGGCTTCCCCGCTGCTGGCGGCCGGGGTTCGCGGCGGCTGCGACGCTATCCTCAGGCTCCCGAGGGGAAGCCCGGATGAGTGGTTGAAGACCTTGGACCGCAACATGGGTGTTGCGGCGTCTCGCAGGGGCGCGGCGGCCTTCTTGAGCACTTGCTAGGCGAACCCCTCGACGTGTCTGCTGAGCGCTGCAACATCGTCGTCATCGCACGGCGTGTCCCGGTCCATCCCGACGTTGAAAGGTCCTAATGGCTAGAGGGGGGTGAGTAGCCTATTAAAAATTCTACAAACAACACTTGAGCAAACCGGTTAGTAAATAAAACGGCAAAGCATAATAAGCGGTGCTACAAGTTTATCTAGGCAGGCTCCGTATGCAATCAACCACTAATTATATACTATGATCTCTAGGCACTCAATCTAGCTATGTCAATCCTAGGTGAACAAAGTATACTCGCAAAGATAACACTAGGAGCTAAGCTAGGTAAACAAGTGTATACTAAGCAAACTACACAAGCTATCAAATGTAAATACTAGAGAGGGTGTGATCGATATACCGACGTCGACGTGTAGAGGTGGAAGCCAATCACCGTGATCAATATGAAATCTCCAACGAGCAAGAACAAGATTGACACGATGATTTTTTTCAGCGAGGTTCACGTGCTTGCCAAGACGCTAGTCCCCGTTGTGGCGATACACCCACTAGATGTTCCACAAGCGTAATGGTCGGTGCCAAATCGATGGGAGCTCAATGACACAATCACTAGAGGGGATCCACAAGCCACGAGCAATCCACTAGTGCTCCTTTCGCGAATCTCCCGCGGGGTAAGGAACGACCCCTCACAAGTCCACCGATGTGGCCTCGAACAATCTCCAATCGAGCTCAACACCGCCTCAACCTCCAAGCCGCTAGGGAACCAAGCAAATTCCCAAGAGAAACGAAATCCCGCAGCTCCTCCAAGGATGAAGTGCCTCTATATGCAATCAACAATGCAATGCACTTCTATCACACTCAATCTCACCAAAGATTCGAAGTTTGGATGAAGAGATGAGTGGAGTGGAGTATCTAAAGCTCACAAGCAAGTAGGAGTGTTCAAATGTGGAAGATAGAGCTCTAGAAACCGGCCATCCAAATATATATAGAGCCCACTCAAAAACATAGCCGTTGGTGCATTCCTGCGCGTTGACCGGACTCGCCGACCGGACTCACCAGCGGGTCCGGTCCAGCATCCGATCGCCACCGACCGAGCGTCCGGTCAGATAAGATAGAGTACCTGGCCCCACAACTGACAGCAGTATTCATGCGTCCGGTCAGAGGATCCGGTGGTGACCGGACTCACCACCCAAGCATCCGGTCACAGCTCCAAACACAGCCCGAATGCAGTGCTTACCGGACTCGACCGGAGCCTCCGGTCAAAACCGAGCGTCGGTCAAAACCGGCGTCCGGTCGACGCATCCGGTCGGCCTCTTCCTGCAAATTTCGTCGTTTTGTTGTCGCCTTTGCTTCAACCTTGCTTCGCCTCTTGCCATAAGATGCCAACACGTCGAAGATGATCTCAATAATGCATGTTAGCATGTCGCGATCGATTAGGCAAGAACGAAGTTAGTGCTCTCTAGTCTAAATGCAATATGCAAGTCAAATGGACCTAAAATCACTTCACCAAAGGATTAGTCGCGGTATCCCCTCTTGATAGTCGGCCATCTATCCTAAATTTGATCACACTCTCTATAGTGTCTTGATCACCGAAAGAAAACCCTATCAAGTTATACCTTTGCCTTGATCTCCGGGTTCCTTCAAACCGACAATCGAGCTTGACGATCCATCATGTCCATCATCATCGTCCATGTTCAAGATCATCATGCTCCACGTCATCCATGCAATCCTATCTCTTAAGTCACTTAGATCAAAGGATTAGCATAACAAAGTGTCATCAATTTCCAAAACCAAACATCAGATTTCAGATGTCCTTGTAAGCAGGCACAGCGAAGCCCGGTGGTGGCGAGCAGCAACCGTCGTTATTGCCTAGCGCGCCACACTCCGGGTGGCGGTCACGCCAACACGGGGATCTCAACCACCTGCCCATGTGGCGTGGCCTCTCCCTCTCGCTCGGCGAGTCCGATCTTTGGCGGGCGCGTGGCCATTTGTCGCCGCCGCCGGCAAGACACCTTCAAGCTAGGGTCCAATCGTTGACGCGGCCTTGTCGCGGTGCTCCCCACCCCGACGACGATCGCAGCCCACGATAGGAATCTGTGAGTCTGCATTTGGGGCCGCCAAATTGACCGGCACCTCCGCTGGTGCGGCTCGGCCGCCCGGCTTTATTGCTTCTTCATCTTCCAAGGTGGGCGAGGAAGGTCCCGAAGATGCTCCTTCCTAAGTGGCCCCCGAGGGCCGGCCGGCGAGCCCTCTAGGACCGCGACCCACAAGGTAGGCGAAGGGTGCGGGTCTCGTGACGGCCCCTGGCGTCGTCGGCTCTGGGGATGCCCTACCTAGAATGACCCGGGGGCGTCGCCGAGAAATGTCGGCGGACCTTCGAGGATGACGGTCGGTCCCGGCCATGTCCCTCAAGGTGGCCATCGATGGGGCGACAATGGGCGGGTTGGATCGGGGTGGAGTCAACGTGCAACCAAAAGCGAAACCCAAAATCAAAACCGAACTGAACCCGAAACCGATTCGGGTGAAAATCCATCACCAAAACCAAACTCGCGGATACTCGAAACCCGAATGGATACCGAAACCCGTGGACATATATACACATATTCACATTTACAAACGCCAAAACCGAGCGGATACCGAAACCAGCGGATATGTGTACACAAATTCACATGTATAAACAAGAGGCAACAAAAAATAAATATTTTCATGAGTAAAATTTGAATAAATTTAATAATCTAAGTAAACAAATTATTATTAGCATATTATAATACATTAGTTTTAATTCCAAATGATTTATTTCGGATATCCATTAGATATCCACGGGTGAAAAACCAAACCCGAACTCGAACATAAAAACGTGGGTGAAAAACCGAGAACCAAACCCGAAATCTAAAAAACCGAAAACCCACGGATCGGCGCCCGAACCCGATCATTTTGCCATCTCTAGCCATCGGATGCGTAAAGGTCGGTGATCCGAACGAGCCCTCGGTCGGGGAGTGCGGTCGATGCTCCGACCCTAGGCGGCGGCGGACCGCAACCGCCAAAACCAAGGAAGCTTTGGTGGGCGCCGGTGGGCTCGGCGGAGCTTGTGGGCACGTGGGTGGGGAGC
Organism: Hyparrhenia diplandra; assembly: GCA_015847255.1. Lineage (NCBI taxonomy): Eukaryota > Viridiplantae > Streptophyta > Magnoliopsida > Poales > Poaceae > Hyparrhenia > Hyparrhenia diplandra. Next base: position 187,703 of record JADLZK010008947.1, read on the forward strand.
ATGGGGTCACACCGCGCCTCCGAGATTCGTAGCCATAGAGCCGCCGCTCGGCCCCCACACCACCGCCGCACCATTGTCGAATGTCTCGCCTTGCCCCACGGCGTCAACGCGCCTTGGCCTCTTGCAATCCCATGCAACATGGCCAAGGTTGTGGCAACAGAGGCATCGACAAGGTAGGTTGCAGGTGGTTTCGCGATGCCCTTACGCAAGGCACTAGAAGCGGCGGTCATTGCCGTGTCTACGGAAGCGCCACGACTCACTATGTCCCCGATCGTCACCACATGGCGTGGCGCGCCGTGGCTGCCACATCGGTGGGGTGGGTGTTGGAGGAGCACACGCTGCCACCTCAGGTTTTACCACTTGTCTTATTTAAAAATTTATGCAAACATTGTCAATTGTAAGTTATTCTTGTAGAATTTCTATTAATAAAGCAAGCCACATCAAAAGATATGACATTTTATTTGTAAAAGATTTTTAAATAAGATGAGTGGTCAAACTTGGATAAAAAAATTCAAATATCTTATAATTTAAAATGCAGTTAGTACTCCCTCCATTCCAAAACTATTGCAAGTGTGGGAAACGTGCCATCAACTTTGACTAGATTTTTTAGAAAATAGATGCAACTTGATTATATCTGTAAATAAATTTGTTAAAAAACTAGACTTAAAAATCTTTCGATGATACTAATTACTTAGCATAAATATTTATATATTTTAATATATAATTGCCGGTACATTATTCTTGGGAAGCGGGGAATTGTAATAGTTTTGGAACAGTGAGTACAAACGCAACCACACGTGCGTGCTTGTGGTAAATTACAAATAAATAAATCGCACGTGTGCCCTACTTCCAATTATTGTGCATATGCATAGTTGAAGGAAGGTCAGAGCATCTAAATACGCTTTCGAAACGCGAAGGCGTATAGAGGTTCGACGGTAGGCGCCGAGATAGTTGGGCTGATGACCGGTGGCGGAGGGAGGGGAGGGGCTGGAGGGGCCAGGCACCCCCCCCCAACGTCCTGCATGTACTGCCATATATAGTCTTATGTTTAGCACCTAATAGTGTTGATTAATTAGTGCATGCATGCAGTTTAATTTTCCCATCAAGTATATTGTGTGTGTGAGTGACTTTGGGGCAAGCCGTGTGCCTTTTTGTCTCCCCATGTCCATATGCACGCCTTCCCATTCATGCACTTCAAGTTGCTTTGCTTGTCAAAATACCACACCACGGTCTTTGGGATATATTGCACAAATAATATGAATCTATGGAGGGATATGTAGTTGCAAATAGAATTATATTATATACCTTAGAATTTTTCTTTGTTGGATAAATGTACTCTAACATGGATATGTAGCTCATTTTTTTTTATTATTACTTGTTGTCATATTTTTTTCACTCTAACTGTTTGCATTGGACATGACTATATTTAACTTCCTTTATTAAAGATTGTTGGCTATGAGGCTTAAAAGATATATATTTTTTGCGGATACCTTGGCACTCTAATATTTGAATCCTAAATCTTCGCAAACACTATAGCCCCCTATGGTTGAATCCTGGCTCCGCCCTGTGATGACAGTCGAACTCTGTCCTGCCGCTAGTCCTGCCCCAGTAACTCACCCGTTTGACCGATCGTACGTACGGCAGCGCCGGACATGATTAGCGTCGACGCTAACCACGTACTCCTGACTAGTATGAACACGAGCTATGTTATTACTATCACTTATCATCATCAGGACGGCTCGTGCATGCATTCGAAGTCAAATTTCACTACTGTTGGTCGATCCCGTCCATGCCATGCCGGCGACCGATCGGGCGACGGGTGGCTGACAGTTACCGGTGCCAATGCTAATGGCGACAAGAAGGCCTTGCCATTTACTACTACTCTCGTTGGCCGGGGAAGGAAACAAAGCGGGAATTGGTCTTCTTTTACCAATCGTTGAAGCGGTGAATAGCAGCCGTCGGAGGGCTGTCAAACGTAACGTCAATCGGGATCAGCCGCAACTGGCAACAACGAACACGCGAGGCGAGAGGCCGACATATGCATGTTGCATGTATGGTAGTAGATAGCTGGTGGTGGCTGGTGAAAATGTGGACGGGATCATGCGCGCGCGCGGCCGGTGAAGAACACGGTTTCGCGTGCGTGCAGACAGAGAGCTGCTAGCCTGCTAGCCTAGCTCGTGGTTGTTTCTTCAGATTTCCACGATGTTTGACCGGAGTGTAGGCGCTGCTGACCAGTTCCTATCATCCTTGTGATTTGACCTGGTTCGTCGATCTTGTCAGATTCTAATTTAAGGTGTTGCGCGTTCTCCAGAAAAGGATGTCGATTGTATTTCCTATACGTCCGCCATAAATCTGAATTGCCTTGCTCCGGTTTGCCTAGGACGACTAATGTGTGGTGTGTGGATGCTTCAGTATGAACGAAATTCGATGTGGAACTTTTTGTGCGTATTCAGTTTTACTAGATCGACATATGTATCTGAACTCCATCGACGAGAACAACAAAGTAAATCCAGGATTGATCGAGTTGACAAGTAAAAGAAGATTCCAGGAGTCCGAGTTGCGGCGCAAATTGGCCACCTTAATAAAGCGATACAATTTATAACCCTTTACAATGATGAGATGCTACGATGAACCCAACTAAGCAATTGCAAGGTAAAGTAAAATCAAGCTTAGGCTAGAAGGTCACAATCACCCGGTTCTCTTTTTTAGTCCCCCCAGCAAACGATGCCTTCCTTGGATGAGCATGCAACGAAACGCAACGCAAGGAGAGCCTAGCTATCTGAAGTGAAAGCATCGACTCGCTATCACCAGCGTGCATGCCGCTGCTAGTAGTGGTGGCGTCACTGTTGGCCACCTTCACGGCAGCAGCAGCGGCGGCACGGCTACGAAATAAGCGGCCGGCTTGACCAGCCACCACACTCGTGGCTGAGGTTGCGCCACCCATCATCGATCACGCGGTCATGAAAAAGCCAAAGAATTCCACGTCCATCTCATTCTCGCCTAGAGATAGATAGATAGATAGATAGCTATCGTATCGAGGTCGCCGGTCGTGGACGCAGCGGCCGGCCGGCCCGCCGGAACCTATTAAAGGGGCGGTGGAAAACAACAACCGCCAGCCGGCGTTTCCCGTCAAGGTGCAGACACGATCGAGTTCCCCCCAGCGGATAGCGGATAGGGACTCCACCTTGCCACGGCGGCGTTCATCCCAGGCACGGGAATTGCATGCAGATACCGACCGGTCTAGTACCTGCACCGATGATGCCCGGTTGGTTCTTCAGTTCAGTTCAGATTTCAGAGGAGAAAAACCAGGGCCAGGTTGCCAGGCCGTGCAGGCCAGAGCTATACGGTTCGGTTGCAACAACAACCCCAAACCCTGAACCTACGGATGCCAGCTACAGCAAGTCTGTAAAACTGTAGAGATTGTACGGCTGCAAGTGGAACCGATCCTGCAAGACCGCTGCAACCATACGGCTCTGAACACCCTGCTAACACCGAGAAGTGACTGATGCGACTCCACTGGAAAGATACGGTTCTGATCGATTTCTGAACACGCACACCCCGCATAACTCCTGAAGACGAGAAGCCGGAAGCAGCTAGACTAGTGACTAGGCAGGCAGTCAGGCTCCACATCGATCGTCTCACATTTAACCCAATGCAATCTTTGAGCGTCTGCGTCTCCGGCCTTCACTCCATCAGTAGGAGTAGCCTTCATTGCTCTCAGCTCGCGCGCGCACCTGGACTAGCTAGCGAGCCGAAAGGCACCAGTAGTGCCTGTCTGTGCACAACTCACACGTGAAGTGAAGTCAGCAAGTCCCGTAGTAGGACAGATATCCAGCGCGATCGTACGGTACGCTACGCCTGGATCGCTCTGCTCTGTTCACCTCCCTGCCACTCCAGAGTTGTAACAGTAAGTGCCGCCAGGCCAAGCAGGACACGTACGGGGACCGCCGGCGCCGGCACGTAACCGTCAGTGCCCATCCGTAGTGCGCGCACGGCTGCCGATGTCAGAGCTGCCTTCCGATTTCATTCTGATGGATCCATCCATCGATTCGACTCAACTGAAATATGTTTCGGTTCTTCACGTAAGGTGTGGTTCGGTGGTGAGAGTTAGTTTTAACTGCAATTGTTACGGCCGGTGGCTGAGGGTACGTTTGAGACTTGAGAGTCAAACATGAACAGCTAGCTCTCTCTCTCTCTCTCTCTCTCTCTCTCTCTCTCTCTCTCCAGTGTCGTGATTGTTACGAATAACTAATTTATGACCGCGTGGGTGGGATAAGCTTTGATATCAGTCGTTGGTATTGCACGTACGCAAGCTCTATCGATATATATATTTATTCTCTACTCCAATGCATGTGTACAGTGCGGGGTACATGCAAATGGCACAATTATTGGAGGACCAAAATATATAATAATAATCTTTACCTGTTGATAACAGAGCAATTTGACAGTGCATGAACAAGTTCTCCAGACCAGACCCTTGGCGATAATTTGACACCCCGATCGTGACCCGTTAATTAAACGCGTGTTTTAACGATCGAAGCCTAGCTAACTGTCAATTTCAGCCCTTGTTCGTTTCGTGGTCGCTTTAGTAAAGTACCACCTGTTACTACTATATAGGAGTATACCTCTCGAGAGTTCTGGGTACCGATCGATCGACTGGATCCTCATCCGTTTCGCTGTCGTCCGTCGCGCATATATTATCACACCAAGTGTTTCTTACCGTGTGGCCAGGTCAGGTCAGGTAGCTTGACAAGCTAGCTAGGCGATAGAATAGATAGATGCTCCTGGAAGGTAGATAAAACGTGTAAATATTCTTGGGGCCATGCACGACACGACTCTCATCTTGCAGGAGATAGGCATGCATGCAGTTGGACGCTGCAACCGGCCGGCAGGTAATAATATCCGAAAGCAGTCACTATCGATCGATCGGAGCGCCAATAATCGTGCGCAGCGGCGCCTACCTATTTTCAGCCGATCGGTATGAATTTGCATCCAGTAAGTGGGACTAACTAACCAACCAACCAAGAGCGCATCGATCTTCTTCATGCGGCCATGCCACGGCCACATTCATTCTCAACGGATCTGCAGCGTGGTGAAGGTCAAGTCCTCTTTGATTGAAGCTGAAAAATCTACTACCGTTACGCCCGTACATATATACGGCACTGCAAGTCTGCAATGCACACTGAAACAAACGGTTGTTCCGATCCCGCGGTCCGGCGGTTTCAGCTTCACACGTCCGTGCAGGTGCAGCTGCAAGCTGGGGGTCCACGGCGCGGGCCAGGCACAACGTAGGAGAAACTAGACGAGGCGCGGCGCGCGCTTCACGCATCTGGTTCGGTGGCTAGCGGATGCATGCGTCTGGATCTTGGCAGTTCCGATTCCAACCGCCCTCGATCTGTCTCCACGCAAAACGGCCTGCTGCTGGGTTGGCGACCCTGCGGCGGCGCGGAAGCGGGCGCGCTGGCTGGCTTCCACTCGACTCGATCACGCACTTTGCCGGCCTACGAGGCCGGTGCCGCCGTTGTTACTCA